>JAAGKR010002187.1:0-38216 GCA_011419295.1 Clarias macrocephalus
GACCTGAGCGTACTCATATCCTCTGCATCCAGGCAGAAATCAAAGATCTGCAATTGCACATCAGGACGTGGTTGTAGACATTATGGGAAATGGCTTTATTTTAAAATGCTCTTCATCTAAACCAACATGCAGGTTATTTGCATAAAAATAAAACATAAAAGTAAAAAAAAATAAGTTTCAAACCAAAGTTAAGTTCTGATGTTGATTGCCAGTGGTTATTGTTATAATGCTGAATCTAAAATAGTTTTCTGTTATTTTCTTCTTTCTTATCCTCCAAACACCAATGTTCTCAGGAATTCAGGAAGGGTCAGGCAGATAAAATAAAGAAATCCAGTTAAACCATGGATTGCGAGAATAATCCGTTCCAGAAGTGTGCTTGAATATCAAATCACTCGTATATCAAAGTGAATTTCCCCATAAGACATAATGGAAACTCCAATGATTCATTCCGCAACACAAAAATATTCATATAATAATAATTCATAGAAAATATAAAGTAAAAATAAAACAAATTAACCTGAACTTTACCTTCGAAAAAGAATCCTGGCAGAGCAGTGTTTCCATTAGCGTGTGTTTGTGTGCGCATGCGTGAGTGTGTGAAGACGAGAGGAGAGGAAAAGGGATGGAGCTGTAGGTAGAACAACTTTCACACACACACAAACACGCACACACACACACACACATACTAACGGAAACACTGCACTGTCAGGAAACCTCTTTAACAAGAAACCTCTCTAATGAAACTCGCGTGTGCACACACTAACAGAATCACTGCTTTCTGACAGAGAGAGATTCCGGGAAATGCATCTTTAACAAGGATGCTTTCTAATGACATTTGCATTTTGCGTGGTGGTGAGAACCTCAGTTAACATTTTTAACAATAGGTGAATTTTTTTTAAACCAAACGCCTATTTTTTCAGGAATAATGATTTGATATTAACGGTGGTGAGAACCTCAGTTAACATTTTTAACAATAGGTGAATTTTTTAAAAACCAAACGCCTATTTTTTCAGGAATAATGATTTGATATTAACGGGAACTATGCCTAGCCTCACTGGCATTGGCAATAACGTTAAATGTTGATGAACTTAAAGACTTACAGTAATACAAAATGATAGGTCAAGCTTACCAATCTCTTTTTATCCACTTTGACATTGCTGTCCTAATTTTAAGACACTGTTTTTCATTTTCTTTTTTCCTTTTTCTGTTCTGCGCGCCAGAAAATTTCCCTCTTCTGTCTCTTAACAAATATCATTTTTATCAATATTTCATCAATATCAATATTTTAAAAGCTTTATTAAATACAATTTTCAAAGATTTTTTTTTCACAAAATATGCAGTATATGCACTGCGCACTACCCTCGCTCGTTTATTAAGTTAAAATTTATTTTCAAATTTTGCTCATCTTGCAAAACTGAATCTAGCGTACTGTATTACCTTTGTGTTCTCCAGAATTTCATTGGGTTTAACGCTTTGTGGAACCACTGCAATATTCTGTTCAATGTGATACCTCAGCAAAATCTGCAAAACATTGAAGGTTTATGGTTTTTAGTGGCTATTACATGCACAAAAATATCATGTGTCTGTTCTAGCTGTGTGCGAGAGGATGCACGACCTGGGCAGGAGTCCGTTTGTGTTTCGCAGCGATTTCTGCAACCACGGGATCCTCTAACAGCTTTTCAGGATCTTTGTCTCCTTGATGACTGCAGAATTGAGGGAAATTTAAATTTACCCCAGAAGCAGATGAATGTTCATATGAAAAATAAATATACTTTAAGCAAATTAGATTCAATGTCTGGTTGGTTATTAATATGTACTCACTACTCTTCGGGCTTCGCTGGTGAGCCAAAGGGACTGTAGGCTGTGAGAACGATGTTCTTTGATTTACAATATTCAATCAAATCAGACTGCACATAGTAGGGATGAAGCTCCACCTGCAGACCAAAATATTCTACTGCTTGATGAACTCTGATAACTCTGAAACTGGAATTCGGGGTAAACTATACATTATTGCTTTAAAATTGTCACTACCTCATTGACAGCTGGAGGGATTTTAGCCACAGACAGCAGCCTTTCCAGTTGTTGGATTGAGAAGTTGGAAACACCAATACTCTTAACTTTTCCAGAGAGCTTCAGGGCTTCCATCCCCTGCCATGTACAAACACACAGTGTAGTTACAGTCATTTTCAACATTCTTTTCCGGTATATGTGTGTTTTTACATCACAGATTTCATTTCTTACCTTCCACACATTCACATAATCAATATCTGAGAAGACTAACTTTCCATCTTTCATTGGAAAGAGCTCATCATTCACTTTCTACAGGAAAGAAATTATTGTTAGTGGCTGATTCTGATCTAAACATGATAACTAAAGATTGATTACTTTTATAATCAGTTGATAAAATTAACATAATTTATACATGACAAGTTAAACATTTTAAAACTTTACAGTTAAAGTGGTTAGCTACTAATGATCAATTATCAATTATTGGTCTAAAAGCAATATTCAAAAGGTGAAGCCTGGTGGTGGTCTCACCAAGATTTAGCACTAGTGTATCGGATTTATGCCGTCCCAGTTTTTCTTTATTTATCGTCTTTTTTTGTACCATTGTTTAATAATGGGTTTAGTTGTGCTAGGACGGGTGTTCCTCGCATTAGTGTAAATAATACATTTAAAATGCCCTAATTTCTGACCAAAGATTTAACAGTTTTAACCTGTAGAGCCACAGGAAAGTGCACCAGATACAGGTCCAGGTACTCGAGTTGCAGATCGCTGAGAGATTTATTCAGGCACAGCGGGATGTCCTTAGGGGCATAATGAGTACACCACAACTGCACAGATCAAAATGGAGATGTTTGTCTACTGAGATGAAGCAATTATGTACAATTAGTACACAACAAAAACAGTAAAGTGTCAGCATATGTTTATGCCACAGCAGCAGCATTTAAAGACTGGAAGAAGGTATTTGTGCTATGTTTTCCTAAGGCATTATGATGTTTTATTCACTTTTCCCTTCCAGCAGCTACAGATGATTTATATTACAAAGACTCACCTTACTGACGATGAACATGTCCCGGCGCCTAATGATGCCTTGCTGGATTTTCGAATGGATCGCCTTTCCCAGCTCCACTTCATTTTCATAAAAGTAGGCCGTGTCCAAGTGACGGTAACCAGCAGCTATAGCCGTCTCAGCTGCACCTTGGCACAATTCTGGGCTTTTGTTCTGATGATAATGTAATGAAACAGTTTACAGTTCAGACTGTCTTACATTATCACATTTACATTGGGGAAAATAGTTATTTGATCTGTAAATTTTGTAAGTTTGAACAATCATAGGTTTATTTAAAAAAAATAGAGCCAGAATATCAATTAGAAATACAGAAAAAAACACATTATATAAATGTTATAAATTTAGTTGCATTTCAGTGAGTATAAGAAGTATTTGATTCCCTACCAATCAACAATAATTCTGTTTCCCATAGACTGGTTATGTGCTCTTGTGGTACACAGATTAATTTAAGAAGGTGCTCCTAACAACAATTCGTCATGTGTATAAAAGACACCTGTCCACTTAATCAAAGTGCTTTCAAAGGCCACCAGGGACAAGATTGTAGACCTGCGCAAGGCTGGAATGGACTACAAGACCATCAGCAAGAAGCTTGGTGAGAAGGAGACGAGTGTTGGAGCGATTATTCGCAAATGGAAGAAATAAAAAAAATAACTGCCCTCAGGCTGGTGCTCCGTGCAAGATTTCACCTCATGGTGAAAGAATAATCATGAGAAAAGTGAGAGATCAGCCCAGAACGACACTGCTTGTGAAGGATCTCAAGTTTGGGATCACAGTCACCAAACAAAACATTGGTAACAATACGCCGCCATGGACTGAAATCCTTCAGCACTGCAAGGACCCACTCCTCCACAAGGGCCCGTCTGAAGTTTGCCTTCAGAACACTGAAGATGGGTTGTGGGTGGGTCTTCCAGCATAACAATGCCAAAAAAATACCACCAAGACAACAAAGGAGTCGCTCAAGAGGAAGCACATTAAGGTCATGGAGTGGCCTAGCCAGTTTCCAGACTGTAATCTTATAGAAAATTTATGAAGGGAGCTGAAACTTTGAGTTGCCAAACCACAGGCAAAAAACCTTAAGGATTTAAAGAAGATCTGTAAAGAAGAGTGAACCAAACTCCCTCCTGAGATGGGTGCAAACCTGCAAACCAACTACAAGAAACGTCTTACCGCTGTGCTTGCCTACAAGGGTTTGTCCACCAAGTAATAAGTCACGTTTTGCTTGGGGATCTAATGATTATTTTGCTTACTGAAATGCAAATCAATTTATAACCTTTGTATTATGTGCTGTAATTAATATCCTGTATGTACTCTTTACAATAGACCTATGATAAAAAAAAAAAAGTATAGACCCTTCATTTCTTTGTATGTTGGCATCTGCAGGACATCAAATAATTATTTCCCCCCACTGTATAAGGACAAAAGGAAATACAGCACCAGTCAAAAGTTTAGATACTTTAGATAGAAGTTTAGATAGAAAAGTTTAGATTTTCATTCATTCATTGATCTTCAATATTGATTATCCTGTGTACAGGGTGATCGGAGTCTGGAGCCATTACTGGGCACACACACACACACACACACACACACACACACACACACACACACACACACACACACACACACACACACACACACACACACACTCACACACTCACACACACACACACACACACACTACAGGCTATTTGGGAATGCCAGTTAACCTAATTTGCATGTCTTTGACTGTGGGAGGAAACTGGAGTACCTGGAGGAAAAGCACAGGGAGAGCATACACAGACCCGAGGTGGGAATCCAACCCTCGACCTATATTTTTTTATTAATTGTAGAAAAATGCTTAGGGCACATGGTTTCATTAAATATTTAGGGCCAAAGGTTGATATCAGGAGAGTCTCTCACATTGTATCCTTATTGCTTGTACATCTGAATAGTGTGTTTTTGTTACAGGAGTTATTACAGGACATCAAGTTGCCTTGTTAAATCTTTTTATTTAAACCTTTTTTAATCTAACATGATTGCACTGAGTGTATGACTATGTGTGTGTGCCATTCGATGTAATGGCACTATCCAGGGTGTAACCTGCCTCGTGCCCTAAGTCTCCTATCATAAGATTCAGACCCCCACGACCCTGAATACAGGATAGAGCGGTATAGACGATGAGATGATGGGGCTCGCTATAAGAAAACAGCATTCATAAAAGGTTTTAGTTCAAAAAAATGTTTAATAAGTTTAAACTTGATAAAGAAATTCTACTTGGAACCCTATTTAACAGTAAAACCACTGCTGTATGGTACCACATGGACCCTTTAGAGGGATAAAATAACTTTTACGGGTTTGAACTTAAAATCAGCCCCTCCTAGCATCCTGCTTTACCCTGCTATTTGTTGCCTAAAAGTGGTAACTAAGAATTGTTTAACTTAATATTCATGAAATATTTATTTTTCCCTGTTTGACTTGCGACTGCAGTCACTGGAATAGATTTAGCACTGAAATTGATGCGAACAGTTTTGTACTCAAGTTCCATCAGCCTAAAAAAAAATGTAAAGTAAACAAAATGTAAAAAAAAAGTTAAAGAGAACATGTATTCATACTAGTGTTATCTGATATCATCCAAATGAGAATGGATGTCCTTTTGAGTCTGGTGCCTCTCAAGGTTTCTTCCTATTGTCATTTCAGGGATTTATTTTTTCCTCTTCCGGCTTTTTCAAATGAACTGATAGAGCTAAAATGTACACATTTTTTTAATTTGTAAATTTTTTTTTATTTCTGTAAAGCTACTATGTGACAATGTTCATTGGTAGATATGCTATATAAAAAATACAACTTGAATTGAAATTCTCATTTGCAGTTTCACCAGACATGTAGTTTTTCCACTTTTCCACAATCCAGAGTACAGCATGCTCTGTTTTTATTTAAAGCTTACACTTGAATTAACATAATTGTAAAAAAAAATAGTTACAATAATTGTGCATGTAGTTTGCATGCTCTCCCTGTGCTTTGTGGGTGTAGAGTGTGTGCCCTGGGTGGATTAGGGTGTACCCCACCTCGTGCCCAAAGTTCAATTAGATAGACTCCTAATTCTTTAAACATCCCCCTAATCCTATAAATAAATAACTTTTTGTAGCCACTTGAAAATAATGATAATTGGGAATCCATACCAAATAAAAACAGTTAAACTCAAGCACGCAGACTCAAGGCAGTGATCAAACCCTCAACCCTGGAGAACCCAAAGCTGTGCCGCCCTCTGTTTACATTATGAACTGACCATTTGCCATTAGCCATTTTTAAAGAAATTTATGAAAGTGGAAACCCAAACACTAATGAATCTCGAGGGTGTATTATTTTTATTTATTTTTTTTTTTGGAGGCATACTGTACTTTACTAGAACATATAGCTCTTACCGCATTTCTCAAACTAAGAACACACAATTAGCCTTGAGTTGCGAGAGAGAGAGTGAGAGAGAGAGAGAGAGAGAGAGAGAGAGAGAGATTCAGTCATTTTTCCAAATCGTTTTAAAGAGTTTTTATTGTTTCCACTATTTTTGGGAGACAGAGCATGAATCAGGATTTGTTTAAGCAGTTGTATAGCTTTTGATAGTGTATTATAATGAGAACCATGTACAAATCCTCCTTTTAAGCATGCACACTAGAGAAATGTAATGTTTAATGTTACCTTTCCCTTCCATGTTCCTAGGCCCAGCAGTGGCATCACGTTGCCATCATTTAGTTCAATCTTCCTAGGATGTTCACTAGTCTCCTCCATATGGGAATAATCTTAATTAGAAACGAACAAGCTGACTTACCTAGCTGCTTCTTACAGTACGTTTATTTTCTGTTTTTCACTCTTCCCTTTACCTCTCCCTTCTAAACTGCTGTTGGTTGCCTACTTTATCTAGACAGTTAATCATTTAACTTTCTCTCTCTCTCTCGCTCTCTCTCTCACTCGCGTGCACGCGCACACACAGACTCACTCTCTCTCTCTCTCTCTCTCTCTCTCTCTCTCTCTCTCTCTCTCTCACACACATACACACACACACACACACACACACTCTCTCTCTCTCTCTCTCTTTATTTATCTATCTATCTTTGTGTGTGTGTGTGGGGGGGGGGGGGGGCTGGGGGCTGGTTTTGTGTGTGGAGGGGTATGGGTGTTCTTTACCATTATTGTGCATGTATGAACTGCAGTCTGTTGGCAAAATTGAGGAAAGTGACCTTAACAGCTGCACCCATGTGACACTGCCATTTCCTCTGGAACAGTGTGAAAATCAGGAAGTGAATTTGCTCTCTCTCTCTCTCTCTCTCTCTCTCTCTCTCTCTCTCTCTCTCTCTGAGGGCATAATTCACATAATTCTGCACAGTTTGTTATCTAAAATGATGTTATGTAATGTAAAATGTATTATATAAAAATAGAATTATGCTAAATAGAATTATGCTATTATTATGTTGTACTATACTGTATATGTTATGGTTGTATAATTAGAATTTATTAATGAATGATATATACAGAAACAGCCCAAAAAATTATACACACTTTAACACTGAAAATATGTGCCTTTCTTCTGACTATCACATGATAGCATCAAATATGGTGCGACTACTGTACTACATATTGCTTCCATAATGCAGCAATTCAAGGAACATGCAAACTCCATGCATGCAGACCTTACATGGGAATCAAACTCGGGAGCCACCATGCCGCTATATATATATATGGTTTTTGGTCCCCCCCTGTGCCCCTCTCTGTAACCTGTGAACATCCCACAAGACCTGCAGTTTTGGAGTTGCTCTGATTTGCCCACTTGTCTACATCTCACAGAAGCTACATTTTCAATATCTTGTAATATTTTTTCCTGAAGTTCATGTGATGGAAGCAGAAATAGTGGGCAAGCATAAGGATTTGAGTGACTTTAACTAGGGCCAAATTGTGATGGCCAGAGGAGAGAACTCCAAAACTACAGCTCTAATGGAATGCTCCTGTTCTGCAGTGGTCAGGACATGATCTAAGGAAGGGACACTGGTGAACTGGTGACAGAATCATGGGGAGCGGAGGCTGGCCCGTGTAGTTCGATAAAATAGAAGCGCAAGTGTAGATCAAATTGATGAAAATGTTAATACTGTTTGTGAATGAAATGTGACAGAACACACAGTGCATTACTTATGGTGGCAAAAGGGGGATCTACTCAATATTAGGTAGGTATATAATTTTAATACTGTATGTTGTCTTTTTTTAATATCATCATTATAATTACACTAAGTAGCATTTATGACTATTTATTGATAAAAAAAAAAACTCTTCTCTTTTTCTTGTGTGCAGTTCATGGATCAGACAGCAGAGAGTAGTAGAGGTACAGTATGCAATGTTATAAAGTTTCCTAATTCCAAAACCTTAAGAACCACAGTTAAACCCAATTGCATTACATAGCTCCAGAAATCAGTACATTATTGCTAAGTAATATTTTTGCTAAACATTTGCACAACGGTCAAACACGGTAGTATTCTGTGTTGGAGTTCTGTTAAGTCAGGAATAGACCCTCAGTTTTCCAGGGTTTGAATTGCAACTTGTGTAGATTCTGTTTCAATCCTACGTCACTTTCCATCCATCTGTCCATTCATCTAGGAACCTCATTACTCCCATACACAGGCGCAATCACACACTACACGCAATTTTGGATCGCCACACTCTTGCTTTCACAGCAAAAGAACTCAATTTACACTCTTAAGGGAAACTTGACAAATTAGCTTGGTTAAGTGGATTGAACTTCAGATCCTGGAGCAGTGAGGCATAAATCGTGTGCCTGCTGCTTTACTGTGCTGCCCAGTCTGAGCAAAAGGGATTTTCATAAATAAATATTTGTCTCTATTTGGAACTGCATATAAGGCATAATTAATGATTAACATTCCAGGGGTGCTGATTGTTTAGAAACCAGTTTTGCAGTTTTGTTAAGGAAAAAATACATTTGAGAAAAGAATTGTATTATAAAGCTATGCAATATCCCCATATGCCTAAAACATCAGTTATGTTTGTTTTATGTTTATTTTGCTTATTTTCATAAAGCTTTTTATGCAAAAGTTTAGGCACCCCTTGATAAATAACAGATTTTGGTGATTTTTTTAATTGAAAAGATGTTGAAAATAAAAAAACATTATTATGGCACTGTTCAAAAGTTTGGGCACTCTATGAGTTCTTAGATTCTTTTTACAAGGTTTCAGACCTTAATCAGCTGGTTAGATCTGATGCATGGCAACAGCTGTCATTAGTAAATGCCAATTTCAAAACTTTACAAATACTTTGACTCTTCAAAGCTTATGCACACACTTGCAGACACTCACCAACCATGGGTTCCTCTAGGCAGCTGTGTAAGACTCTGAAAATGAAAGTTATTGATGCCCACAATGCAGGAGAATGCTACAAGAAGATAGCAAAGCGTTCCACAGTGAGAAATGTAATTAAGAGATGGCAGTTCAGGGGAACTGTGGAGGTCAAGATGAGATCTGAAAGACCAAGAAAACTCTCAGAGACATCTGCTCGTGTGCTCAGAAAGACTAATCAAAATTTGACTGCAAAAAAGAAGATTTAGCAGACTCAGGAGTGGTGGTGCACCGTTCCACTGCACAGAAATGCAAAGGCATGTTTGGAGAAAAAAAGAAGCAGCATTTCATGAAAAGAACACCTTGCCAACTATTAAATCACCAAAATCTGTTATTTATCAAGGGTGCCTAAACTTTTGCATAAGACTGTATATATAGAGGGGTTGGACAATGAAACTTGCCCAGCCTGGTGATTGATGTGATGTGAAGGTTATAGAAAGTAGTTCATCAGTAGTTTTTGTAGTCCAACATTTCTGTGTTAAATAAAATAAAATAAAATACAAATATATCAGCATGTGTGTAATGAATCTATAGTATATAATATAGAAATTCTGTTTTTTTTATTGAATTACTGAAATAAATAAACTTTTTGATGCAATTCTAATTCATTGAGAAGCACCTAAAAATATGTCCATAACCTTGAGTAATGCCCTTATTATTATTATTATTATTATTGTTGTTGTTGTTGTTGTTGTTGTTGTTCCTAAATCATGAACTGCAAGAAGCTCATGAGGTTGGATTTGGAGGTAAAGGGCAATAAAAAACATGAATGAAAGTAAATACTGTATGTGGCATGGTGACTTAATGGCTTGCACCTTGCACCTGCAAGGATGGAGGTTCAAATGATTGCAAATTCTCCCCATGATTTGTCAGATTTTTTTGGGTACTGCTGGTTTCCTCTCACAGTCCAAACACTTCCTGTGTAAGCTGATTGGTGTTTCCAAACTGCCCAGAGTATATGATTGGGTGTGTGAGAGTGTGCTTGTGCCTCGTAATGGGTGTCCCTCAGGTTGTTCCTTGAGTTTCTTATCATTGGCTTTAGCCCACCTGCGATCCTACTCAAAATAAGCCTTATACACAATGGCTGAATGAACATAATTAATAAAGCATTCAGAAATAAAGCATTCAGAACTTTGTGTCCATAGTTTTATAGACTTTACTGAGGATGTAGTATCTACCATAGTAGTTATATGTGTAAAAATGGGTGTACAGTATGTGTAAACACAGCACAGTGCTCTAAGTAATTGTAATAGTTTATTTAAATAACTGTTATTACATAATATTGAAATTCATATATAGTAAATACAGGAAGATAAAAAAGTGACTATAAAACATTGTTTATAAAATGCAGGGGTTATGAAGGTGTTATACAGATATCTTCAAAACAGTACCTGAGCATGATATAACTGTACTGTAGGTTCAAAGAGAACCCATACTGCTAACCAGGCTGTTCAGAGTATTGCATGTTACAAGAACACGTTATGAAAAGTTAAGATCTATAAGAGGCACTCATAGCTGCCAGCCAGTTTGTAAAACTGTTGTGGGACATGTAACCAAACCAGGATGGATGTAGACCAATTATATGCATACACACAAGGAATTACTTTAGTCAAAAAACAAAAAACAAACAAAAAAAAGGAAATGTACAGGATTTACACATGAAATCTTACTTGTTAATATATAAAAGTAAATAATAGGTGCATAGTATATATAATATAAATGGGGTAGTGGGGCTAAACTCATCTTTGCCTTTCAGTGATAAAAATACATTAATGAACTGGTTTGCATCCACATCAGATTGTTTTCTGATGATCTAAGGCAGATTATTAGATATGGATATTATTTTAAACCAAGTTCAGAATTGCATTAAAAATGTCATGCTGGGGCTGATTTATTTCTATTATTATTGCCCAGTCTGTAAATTCATGTAGGCTATCAGTGACAAATGCGTAAAAACAACCAATACTGTAAATTTGTGGGAATTTAGGCTTATATACTGTAGCCTGACACATCTGTAACAAGTTACCAAACAGCTGTGAATGCGAATGGAGTGGATTATTTAGATCTTTGCTCTGGTGATATAACTTTCCCTGAAAAAAACAAACAAAAAGTAAATCATCCAAGCATACACTGTCTAATGAGAGTACAAATTACGCAAAAGGACAGACTACAAAACCATACTGTAAGATTAATAATATTATTTGATATTATTATCAATGTAGGGCATTTGAACACATAGAAATGAGTTATTTGGATATTATATAAATGCCTATATGTCAGTCTTACTATGCTGTAAGTGAGGTGTTGTGGTATAAAGCATCACTAATTTAAAGCTGTAATACTGTAGTTCACTGTTGAGCTACTGATAGGTATCAGATTTTAGTCTTCCATATCCTGACCACATCAAATCTCACGACCAGTCATCATTTGTGCATAGAATATTTTGTCCCCTTCAATGAAGAAAAATTAATCCTCATTCCGACCATTAGAAGTGAATCTCACTGCATTCTACATGCACTATTTATTGTTTCCTTCACTGGTCCAGGTCGTTGCTGTCTTGGCTGCGAGGCCTGTAATGGCGTGAACAGAATTCTCTGATTCGCTCGCATGCCTCTACCATCATTTCCTCTGGAACTGTCACCACGATCCGGAAGAAGTTTGGGTATTCAAATGCCTGAACATAGAAATATGGCTTTTATATAGTTGTAAGTAGTTATCAGCACATACACCTTCATCCACATGGAATACATAGTTTAAAAAGGCTATATTCATAAGATTGTGAACTACTCCTCTATTTTTAACATATGTTTACATATGTGCTGTAGAACAGATTGAAGAGAGCTAAGTGATGTACAGTACCGTGGCGGGTAGGCAGAACACGGATTGTTCGGTAACCAGTCGTTCAGTGAACTCCACATCATCCTGGAACTCTGGAAAGTGCTCCATTTCAATTCCAACCTAAAGTTGAACGCAGATACATATTATGTCTGTATAAGATGACACTTCCAAGCTGCTATGAAACTGATCCCCGTACTGTATAACTGTAAATGTTACCATGAGGTACATGGCTCCTGATGGCATTACTGGATTGAGCCCGGGAACAGTGGACAGCTCTGAGAAGCATATATCAGCATTCGACTGTAAAAGATAATAAAAAGGTTATAATAAAATGAGTTCAAAGCATTTAAAATTTTATTATTTGCTATTTTAAAAGTTTTTTTTATATAATTTTGTTTGAAACTTAATACATTTTTTATTTTTAATAAAGGTTTTCTCACCTTTAAGAAGTTGATTGTACTTTGATAGAAATCAGCTGGGGTATTTTTAAAGATGCTTTCTAGCGCCCCCTGGACAACTGTACAGGCTCCCAAAATACGCTGACTGAGCTTCACGAGACCTTCCCGAATCTTAAAACGAAATCAGCAAGAACCATGTTTAGGTAAACATAACATGCTATTGATATAAGTGATACAAGATCATAATTATTAAAATTAGGCAAACCTCTGGTCCAAAGATGTTATTGCGATCATGGATGAGTATCCAGCCCAGTCTCCATCCAGGAACAAGCCAACGTTTAGCCAAACCTCCACAGGACAGAATGGGAACGTCACTGCTGAGAGGAGCCAAGGAATGAAACTCGCAGTTGGGAAAGACCTGAGAAAATTCAGAACTACATCAGAGATGTGTGATGCAATTCATGATGAGGTTAATGTTAAGCTTTTTATACGTTAAGCACTATTATATCCTTCAATCCAGCTTGCATTTTCTGAAATCTGAAAATAATTTTAAAGGAAACTTGAAAACATACAAATAATTAACAATACAACCCACCTACTTACTTACTCACTCACTCACTAATCATCTATACCACTTAATCCTGTCACGGGGAGCCTGGAGCCTATCCCAGGAGACATAGGGCACATGGCAGGGTACACCCTCGACAGGGTGCCAATCCATCGCAGGGCACAGACACACACACATACACTCACTCATTCACACACTACGGGCAATTTTGGGAATGCCAATTAGCCTAAACTACATGTCTTTGGACTGTGGGAGGAAACCGGAGTAACCTTCTTATACCAATGTCATTATTATTATTATTATTATTATTATTATTATTAAATATAATTATTGCTGTTACTTATTTGTGTATACCTCGTGATTTTGGTAATATTGTATGGGTATCATGGCATCAAGACATTGCAATAGGGGTAGTTTGAATTGACATCATAAACAGCATAAATTAACAAAATAATGTTTTTATAATAATCTATTTTAAGTAAAGAGACTGTGTTAGGTAACAATATTTTGTATGATTGTTGTTCTATACTCTAAAATATTCCTGTAGTTAAAAAATGAAGGTGGAAAAAGTAATAAAGAGAAGGCATGGAGAGAGAGAGAGAGAGAGAGAGAGAGAGAGAGAGAGAGAGAGAGAGAGAGGTCCACTTATATACAGTACTATGTGAGGTTGGCTATCTGGCTTTCATTAGCATGGAGTCTTAACGTTGGGCGGATGGATCCACCCCACTTCCCATTGGCTGCTGGCTGAAATTGTAAAACAAAAAAATCTGCCTCACTGGCTCATTTAGACATACCAGCAGAACATGTGATTTCATCCATAAGGTCCAAACTGCAAGAAGGCATGCTTTCCTCTAATCATAGCTTTCCATGCTAAAGCCTGTTATGCCAAAAACACAACAACAACTCTCTCTCTATCGCTCTCTCTCTCTCTGTGTCTAACAAACATGTAAAAAGTGCACAGTCACTGTGGGTGGAAGCTACAGTGTCCGACTGTCCATGTCCATACTGTATTAAACAGAAATAATATGATCTCCTTTCTAATTTCAAGCCTTTGGTTCACATTGATTCATACTGAAACATCAATCAATTTTATCAAAGAATAATATGTGATCTGACTTAATCTTCCCCACCGATATCCTTGCCATATCCCTTTGGGGGGATCTGCTCTCTTTATTACTTTAATGATACACACATTTGTGATTATTGAGCTTTCTCATTTTTTTTTTTTATATGGAAGTGAGAGGATGTGTCCCCATCCATACTGTGAGATTTATTTACTTCTTGATAAAAAACAAAAACAAAAAGAAAATGCATTTTTTAATGGAATATATTGATTTTTACTCATTGCACTCATCCTGTACTTGTCCCTAATGACCTGTGGCATGCTGCAGCCAGACACGTTGCCAAACACTGGCTTCTGGAATCACTTCTGTGCCGATGTTTCCCCTGCTGAGCTGAGCTGATGAAAAACAGTTGGCCATATTCCCTCTCACGCTCTGTGTTACAAAGCGGGAAATGCCAGAAACATCTTAGAAACTAAAAAAAAATTTAACTATAGTAGGTGTACCCTGGCATATTGCTGCAGCTTTAACTGCAGATATTAAAGAGAGGAATATTAGTGTAAATGTATTTGTTATGACAATGTAACAATTACAGTGTAACTTTGTAACTTTCATGGAAAAGTCTCCAGTGTCAGTGTAACAGTCAAAACTGAGTTAAAATCATAAAGTATCAACAATGCAAATGCAAAAGGACAGGCATTGTGGATGTTTAACAGTTGTTTCAACTCTAAACAGATGAAAAGTGTGTAATGTTGTTCATGTAACAATAAAATGTGTTGCTAAAGTGCTGTGGTGCAAGATATTAACCCTGACAATGGGGTGATTTTATAGACAAAAAATAATCTTTGGTGTCGAAACACACACCCGTATTACCTGCATAACCTGCCTCGTTATGGAAACAGGACTATGAAAAACCAACAGATGGCATAGTGTGATTCCTTTGTTACTCACCATGTCTCCATAGATCTCATCTGCTAGGATAGGAACACAGTGTCTTGAGGCAACTACAGAACAGCATGAACAAATAACTTAAAACCAAGGACAAACATATCATTCTAAAGTGACGTACAGTAATTAAAAAAAAAAAAAAACTAAAAAAAAAAAAAACTAATCAAATAGACTAAGTTGAAGTAATCTTGACAAAATATTTTTTATACCTGAGAGGATATTCTGCAGGTGTTCTTTGGTGAATACAGAGCCACAGGGGTTGGACGGGTTGTTAACAATCAGACAGGTTGTCTTCTCATCGATCAGACTCTCCAAATGTTTTAGATCAATCTCCCAGGACCTCTCCGGCTAGTGACAAAAAAATACACATAAGAATAGATGCATTATATATATTGTACGTACAATAATCAAATTATTATCAATAAAATAATCGGATTGTCTTTATTTTGAATCACAGCCAAATCGTTTATTTAAGTTGAGCTATTTTCTCTTCGCATTTTTTTATTTACACACTCTGATGCAAAAAAGAAAGAAAAAATAAATACATAAATAACTGCACACTTGAGCTTTTTGTTTCCTGGCCAGACATCTTGTTTATGGTCCTTTTTTTTTTAAGAGAGATTTCAAATAGGCTAAAATGGTATGTCAAGTATGTGACATGTTAATGAAAGTTTTTATTTTTTATTATTTTTATTTTTCCCGATTTTTCTCCCTAATTTAGTCGTGTCCAATTCCTCCCCGTCACTAGGGGGATCCCACATTAAGGCTACTACTACCACTCAGCCGGGAGGGCCGAAGACTATCACGTGTTTCCTCCGAACCACGTGATGCCAGCCGACCACATCTTTTCGAACTGCTGGTTCATCCACTCCTTCTGTTGCGTGAGCTCACAGACGCCCCTGATTGGCTGTAGAACTGTGATTAATGTGGGAGCACTAAGTACCTCTCATCCCTCCCCTCTAAGAGAGCTCGGCCAATCAGCTCTCTCCAGACCTCCGGCTGCGAGAGGTTACAGCAACACCCGGGATTCGAACTGGCGATCTCCGGGTGATAGGGCGAGCACTTTACCACTGTGCCACTCGGAGGCCGCGTTAATAAAAGTTTTTGTCAGAAATTCCTAATCAAAATCAAAATCAAACAATTGACTCACTTGGTACAGTTAAACTTTATGTAATTAGTGTGTTTTCTCTACAGGTACATACCAGAAGGTTGTACAGTTTGACCTGGATGCCCATTGACACTGCTAGGGTTTTGTAAAGAGAGAATCCAGGGCAAGGAACCAGTATGTTGTCTCCTGGATTACACAACACACTAATGGCCAACTCAATAGCCTGGCTACATCCACTGGTCAAGATTACATCCTAAGGACAAGACAAATATTTAGAAAATATTTTTACAATTCATTCACACTGACTTTTTTAATAAGCTGGATTAAAAGGCAAATATATCTGCATATATACAGTGTATGTACAGTATATATCACTCACGTTAGTTTCCAATGGAGCATTTGACCGGCTGTAGAAGTTTGCCACAGCCTCTCTGCTCTTGTGGTAACCTGATAATGATAATATTAAAAATGCTGAATATTTCTATATTATTTTTTTTCCCTCATATATGAGACAAATATAAAAATGTCTATGTTACTGCGATTCTGTCATTCTTTTTCCTTGAACAGGCTGGGATGTGTGACTTACCTACTGATGGGGCATACCCGTTGTATTTGTGTGAATCTACAGCTTTCTTCACAGCCTGCAGCACACTTTTATCTGTAGGCAAGTTTCCAAATACTGTCGGGTCACCTGAGGAATACAAAAAGAAACCAAAAAACAATAATCAGACACTTGAGTTGATAAAAGAATGTGAGTAAACATCAGACGTTGGCAATAGAAATTACTTTTTACCACAGACTCTCATCTTAAGGCAAAATGTTTTGATGCTTTTTAGCTTAGGTTTACATATTGCATATTATTCAGTATGTATTGCATATTATTCTGGTAGGTTAGAAGGTTTTTGATTAATTTCATATCACAGCACAACATAATTGGTTTATATAGGATAGTGTTTCTAGTGTATAGTAATACTTTTCAAAGGTTCATTGTTGTTCTGTGGGGTTTCAAAAGGGGCTCGTTTACTCAAACACAGTTTGAGTTGGCACAGTTAAAAATAAACGACTTCCCCTTTCTGATGCAACCCTTCTGTTTGATCCAGGGTTGGGACAGTCACTAATGGTGCACTGGGTGCATTGCGTGCAGTGAATCTGAGACTACCATGTGGCTAGTGAGAAGATTACCACAGCAATGCTAAGTATTAATAAATAACATTACATTGTATTTATAGGCAAATAACTGTTGCAAGCTTTAAGACGAACAACATTTAGAGTTGAGCTGTAATAGGAAAATCATCAACTTTTGGGATAGGACAGCACATAGGACTGACTTCGCCAGCCGCACTTTGTATAGCCATGTACTTTTGTATGTGTTTCACCATGTGCATTCTGTGCATATTCTCTTATCCTACCGATGGACAGGGCGATCATGGGTTTGTCAGGGTTCGGGGTGAGCTTCATGCCGTCCACTATAGCGCGGATCGGGTTGAGTGTGTTCTTCGCCATCTCCGACGCGCGCACACGCCAGCGCTGCGCGCGCGCTCTCAGTTTAGCGCGCGCCAGAGCGCTCTCGTTCAGGATAGAGACACCGTTTCCGTTCATCCCGTTCACAGCGTCACCGTTCACCGCGCGGACTTTGCGTTTTTCATCTCCGCGAAACCCGTTCACTGAGACTACGTTGAGAAATCTTGATTCTCCGTTCATTTTGCCGAAATGCGACATTTTCTCTAAAAAGGCAAACAAATTATTGTTGTTCTTGTTGTTGTTGGTATGTATTTATTTATTGTTAATTGTACTACTACTACTATTACTACTAATAATAATAATAAACATTAGTAGGCTAATAGACATCCTACAAGCACAAAACATAATTATTTCTTAATAGACATTTTAAATTACCGGTTCATTTTCATGCAAAAAATATTTATGGAAATATAAACTTTATACTTATTTATTTATTTTTTGGCGCATTATGTTTCTAACATCCCCCTACTTTGAATATTGCAAACCTTTCAAATATTTGAACCTTTCAGTACCATTTCCTTAACATTATAGGAGAACCATCCCCATACAAACGTTAAAGAAATATTGAACAAAGAAAATAAAACCTTTTATCTCTACACTTTAGGCTGCAATGCTAATGCTGGATAATGTTAACAATGTGCATCAACAAAAAATGATCAATTTAAGAATTCTGAAATGCCTTTAAATAAAAATAAACCATTTAAAACTATTTAATAATAATGCCACAATTTTACAAGAATGTTTAAATGAAAAATAATAATCTGAATAATCTGCTGCATTTTGCACTTTTTTGCATTTCTGTAAAAAAAAAATCTTGCCTTAAATTTCAGTAATATTTTTATCATTAGTTTATTAGAAATTCTCTTAAATTGTTAAAATTAGAGAGATAAATACCTTTAAGAAGTGTTTCACAAGAATTGGTCCCTACAGAAATCTTATTCAATTATAACTTTCTCTGTGAAAGTGCTGGAGTCGCTTATATAGACAGCGACCACAGAAATAAGTGTCTCGCTATACTGCCCATTCTTTCATTGGTGGAGACTGAGGGCAGTCCGACACACCCCACTTACATGGCCAACAATGTAAACCAGATGCTTGTTTTTTATTTATTTATTTTTTCAGTGCTCTAACAATTAGGCAAGCATAACTCTTTCTAGAAACTGGAATTTGAAACATGGGCTGAAGCACATGCTGATTCATTCCTGCTTTTTATTTTTTTTTTTTCACGCCTCTTTGATGATCCTGCACAGGTTGTAGCCTGAGTGGAGCTCTTACTTCATCTTAAAAAATTTTGTGCAGGAGTGTTGATAGTCATGAAACTCTGTCTCATCTTCATGTTACTTGAATCACACTAATTCTTTCTTGACTGTCTGTTGTGCAGTCTTTTCAATGACTTTCAACATATCCCTGTCTACATCCAGGATACCACCCTGCTTGAAGTCTTCAACTATCATTCCTCTCCAGAAAAATTGTGATTTATGACCAAATTGCCTACAGAGCAAACAGGTACACCACACAATATTATCATTTTTGCCAGTGCCATTCACACTTCACTACCCCACCTTGAGTATCACTATGTGAGGATGCTTTTTCTAGTCTCTGCTTTCGATATTGTTATACCAAGTAGATTAGTCACCAAACTTGCCAACCTAGGACTGTCCTAGCCCACCTGCCACTGGATTAAGAACAGCCTCCAGTCTGTTAGACTAGACCACCACCTCTCCACTTGCAATAAGTACTGGCACCTCACAGAGGTGTGTGTGTGTTTAGCCCCATTTTTTACGTCCTCTGTCCTCATGACTGTGCATCAACCCATCCAACCAACAAGTTTGTTGAATGACTTAACTGCGGTTGGTCACTACAGGGGTAGGTCCAAAGACTGGCAGTATGGTGTTCAGAAAACACCATCATCATGAACACCACAAAAGCAAAGGAAATCATTATATACTGTTTTAAGTGTAGCACAGTTCTTGATGCAATTTACACTATATGGAAAAACATATTTGTCCAAAACTGTCATCGAATTGAGGTCAATCAGGTGCATTATCGCGAGTGAAGGGCAACCTTAATACTTTAGCATACCAAGACATCTTTGACAATGCTGTTCTTCCAACTGTGTGGCAACAGTTTGGGGAAGGCCCTTTTCTATTCCAACATGCAAAGCAAGGACTATAAAGACATGGTTTGATGAGTTCTGTGTGGAAGAACTTGACTGGCCCGCATAGAGCGCTGATCTCATCCCCTTTAAGCACCTTTGGGATAACCTGGAATGGAGATTGCGAACCAGGCTTTCGCATCCACCATCAGTGTGTGAACTGATAAATGCTTTACAGAATGAATGGGCACAAATTCCCACAGAAACATTTTTAAAAATTTCACTACAACACTACAAAATCTCAAAAGCTGTTAAACTCCTTACCAACTCCATGTTGAAGTATACCGTATGTATTTAGATACAGTGTCATATAGTGTATGGCTATAAGGCTATATGGAAAGGGTCTACTTTTACATTTTATGTGTAAAATATATAATCTTAATATGTTAAGTGCAACATCTCAGCTGCTTTAATTGTTGAGATATTGAGATATACTGTTTAAACTGAACAGTAATAATCTGACATTGACAATAATCTATCTATCTATCTATCTATCTATCTATCTATCTATCTATCTATCTATCTATCTATCTATCTATCTAATAGGATCACCTCTACACCTGCTTATTCAAGCAGTTCAGCAGCACAATGCATAAATGCACACGGATACAAATCAAGAGATGGGGTTAATGTACATATCAAGTGCGAAAATGTGTAATCTCTATAACTTTAATCTTGCCATGGTTGTTGGTTCCAGATGGGTTGGATTAAGTAATTCAGAAACTGTGATTTTCATACATGTTTATCACCAGATCTCAGTCTCTCTCATCTCTATTTTCTGTTGTCTATCTACAGAGGTCAATATTTTTTGTCAAGTACCCAGACTGTGTCAGGGATCACCCCTAGAGGGCGTCAAATCGCCCACAGACTCCATTTTGTGTTTTGTGTTCATTTGTAGTTTTGGTGGACTCCATGTCCCAGAATGCACCTCAGTCAGGTGAGGTGGCGCTCACCTGAACTGAGGTTGCTAATTAGTTTGGTTATAAATGTTCCTGAGTTCTGTGTAGTCTTGTCTTGCATCTGTTAGTCCTGGGTTACTGTTTGTTCATCTAAGGTTACTCTTCTAGTATGTTGTTTGACTCCGTGTTCTCCTGGTTTGTCTGTCTCCTAGCCTGTTTGTCTCTGTCTGTTGGAAATGTCTAGTCTGGTTAGTCTGTCATGTTTAGTTTATCCTGGTTCAAGTTCATGTCTGTTCCTTTGGTTCCTTGTCTTGTCTCATTAAAACCCTTTTGATCACCTTCACCTCTGCTATCATGCCACTCCTTCGTCCCACAAGCAGTACCCGTTACAGACTGCAAGGTGCACCACAGCCTATAGTTTGGGTGAAAAAAAGAAAAACATAGGTGTCATGTGACACCTATGTTTTTGTCCTAAAAGTATGTCCCAAGTCTGGCGCTTTTTACTTTTAACAAATCATGCTGTTGACTGAGGTGAATAAAGCTCAAAGAACTAGAAGATCTGTCGAGTGGTTCTACATTCACTTTCAGTAACCATTTTATCCTGGTCATGGTCGACGTGGATCCGGAGTCTATCATAGTAGCGTTGGGTATGTAGTGGAAATACACCCTGAATAGACTTCATTGCAGAGCACCATAAACACACACACACACACACACACACACACACACACACACACACACACAGTGTTGATTTAGAGTAGACATTTCACAACCGGTATGTTTTTTTAGAGTTAGAAGAAATTGAGAGAGCGGAAATGAAATAACACAGATAAAAATGCAGGATCGAACCTGTGACCCTCGAGCCTTGCCAGAGTGGTAAGGATTTAGTAAAGGCCTTAACCCTCACTTAATATAGTATGTATTTGATCAAAACTTTTCTGTCTCATTGCTTTCAAGCAACAACACACAGTGAAGTTGAGGGCAAAATGCAAAACATCTGTCCTGTACAAGATTTAGTTACGTCAACCAATGCTGTTTGGCAAATAGAGGTAGCAAGTTGCATAATCTATGTAAACAGATGGCAGTGTTTTTTAGGAAATGTAATACGTTTTTCAGCTTTGGTCCACTTAATGTTAAACACCTCTGACGTTATGAGCATGTCTAAAGTGTCTGGACCCAAATAAACAAAGCACTGAATGAGGTGCAATCACAGCATATTATTAACGATTGAAGATCAATACAGTACATCGTTTAAGAGGAACTCATGGTTATAATGTAAATGTTCGAACACACAGTTCTGGTCCAGTCTTGCGTCCAGATTTAACATCTTGAATAATGAGATTAATTCCTTCTCTCATGTGTTCTGGTACATCACCTTATGTTTCCTACTGTATGTAACATCTCATTTACAGAGAAACAGCTTTATTTCATGATGATCACTCATTCACCCATCGTCTATACTGCTTTATCCTGTAAACAGGGCCTGGAGCCTATAATAGAAGACCTAGGGCACGAGTCAGGGTTGGGGTGCCAATTATTTCATGAAGCTCCCAATTCTATTTTTATTTAATCTTATCACAGAATACAGTGTTCCTTATAGTTATTTTATATTATTATATTTTTGGCCAGAATTATAAGTACAATATCATTTAAATAATATGATATTTATGATCTATATGATATTTTCCTTGGGGTGCACCCTCGTGCCTACGACTGCATCGCAGCCGTGCTGATATTCAGCACAACATCCTTACATGATGGAGAGCGCAGTTGTGCTGAATATCAGCACTCCCCATCATGTGAAATTGCTTTTATACAACAGTTCCACAAACAACATTTATTATCAACAGATTATGATTTTATTTTATTTATTCGCCAACACATATCCTTCCACGACTGGCTCAACTAACTAACTGCAAACGATGGAGCTGTTAACTGACAGTTAGAGGTAGACTGAGGTAGAATTCAGCCTTGTGTAAAGAGCTAGTTACAACAACACGGATGGTTCAGATGCAATATGGAAATAAGCCATTATTTAAGAGAAAATGGGTTGTTTAAGATGACAAAACGTTATCCGATGTGTTTTCTTGCTGAAAGTATTTCGGTGACTGGTTTTGAATATGGGTTTGGGCAGGTTGCTGCTCACTCATCCTAGTACTGCAGGTACAAAATGTTTCCACTTCTAATTTTATGTCTTAATTTCTTTTGACACAACAGTTGATTCTGATCAAGTAATCTGATTGGACAAGGGGGATTCCATGAGTGGTGTACCTACCTACTTTCACCCATGCTGGCGACTGACAGTTTAATTAATGATTGTTAAACACCAGTGACACACAGTGATACGTAATGTATAGTTAAACACTCTAGTGCTAGATCTGATTGATCTTGTCCAATCAGATTACTTGATCAGAACCAACTGTTGTATCAAAAGAAATTAAGACATTATAAAATTAGAAGTAGAAAAAAGTTTTCACTTACCGTATTTAGCTAATTAACTGACTCATGAGGGTGGGAAAGGAAATTGAAAAAACAAGCAAGTCACAGAACTATTTGCTCACCAAGGTCAGTGTATGTAAAAAAAAAAGTTTTGGCTTAATCAAACATAAAGAGCGTGATGTTCTCAGACATCAAATCAACATCAAACTGAGTACCGATTTAGAGAGCCAACACAAACATCAAATGATCTTTGGACATTTATTCTTGAATCCCTGCCAATAAACAACTATTTTCATCAGCTTTTACCATCTATACTACAACCTTACATCATTATATAAGCTGTCTGGGTCAAAAATTGGCAATCGATTTTGGCATGAAATTTAAGATGGTCGATGATGCAGAAATTGCAACATGTAACTTGTGGCACGTACCAGTGACTCAAAGAATCAAATTTTGGGGGGAAAAAGAAAACTTTGAATTATCCCATTATTTATTACTAATTTTTAAAAAAAAAGGAATTACACACAGCAAAAAAAAAAAAAAAGTACATGAATTCTAAAGCAGGGTGTCGATCCATAACACGAAGAAATATTAACAGAAAAGTTGTGACCTGAGTGTCTAGTTCTGAATTTATTGCATAATCAGGAGAAAATTCAATGTACCATAAGAAGAAATTAAGATAGGAAATCCTAGAAAACTAATGTGCAGACAGTAAACTATTTGACCATTGAGACAAACACAATAAATGACTTGATGGTACAAATATTAAAAAATATTTCTTCATCTTCATTTTAGAAGGGTCTTCAAAACTTTCTTGTATTTCAAGCTACTCATCACTGTATAACTGTAACCACTTGTCATGTCCATCGTGTCAACAAACTTTGTTAAATAAATGTGATAACCTCTCTCAACACAAGTACAAAGGTTCATGAATAAGCAGTAAATCTGATCAGTCAGGGTGCACACGGAGATGTAAGTTTTGTAATTCACAAAGGCTAACAACGGTGTTTCACCATTTATCTTTTTAAAGGCAAAACATAAAATGTCAAATCCTCTAAAATTTAAATAAATAAATATTTCCATGAGGTCTTTTTAAAAACTGACATGTTAAATTACAAGTTCTTTAAAATACTATACAATCGCTTGCTTGAATGTTGTTTTTTCTTTTACACATCTAAAAAATAAAACCTTAAATTTATGACCAAAGTCTGACATTTGAGAAGCAGCATAATAAAAAACAAAGAGCACCACAAAAGTCTGGTTAATGATCAATATCCAATTGATATAAGGTAGATTACATAATTGCACTCGATAAGTACCTTTTTTTTTTTTTTTTTGTACTTCACCTATACCTCCATCTCTTTGGTGGAATGTAATCAGAATCATTAGAGTCTTGTGTGTCTGATTCAGAGTCTGAATACAATAAATTGAGATCAAACGATGCCTCTTCTTCATCTACCCTTTCTTCTTCCGATGACTGCTCTGGAACACTATTTGGCAGCGTGGCTTGGTGACATTGCTGCTGGCTCAGTCTGCAGAGCTTCACTTTAGGCTGCAGCCACTTTGATACCATGAGGAAAGCCTGAGTCTCTAAAGACAGCCTTGGTTTGCTTGATTCTAGAATCACTTGTGAATCTAAAGAGAACTGTGCATCATTTTGGCATGGAGTTAAAGTCGCCGCGGGAGCAGCAGAGGATGACAACCTGGAAGATGACGAGGATAATGAAGACTGATGGTATGAAGACTCCGGGCACATTTTTTCAAATGACCATCCTTGTGAATATTCTTCCTCATTCAATGGTGACTTATGTGTGATTTTGTTTATTGAAAATTGTGAAATATTTGTTGAAGATGAAGCAGTTTGAGATGAGGAAGTGGTGGTAAGCTGCACTGAAAGTGCTTGAGAAGGTGACAGTTGTAACATTAATGTGATGTTGCTTTTTTTGCCCGAGTTACTTTCTTGTGCTGGAGATCTCTGCGAAGAAGCCATCGGTTGCAGAGAAACAACCTGTCGCTCTTCATCGCTTGTACGAGATGAGATAGGATCTGGCTGTGAAGACAGAGAAATATTTGTAGAAGATGAGTCATGAGGAGAAGATGCTGGGGTCAGTCTGTGAGGTGTGGACTGAAGAAGTGGAGGTTCAGGTGACAGAGGAGTGCATTCCACCTGCATCAGTGAAGCTTCGTCGTCCTGACCCCTCAGCTCCTCCGAGCACTCTTGGAGGATACTCTTCATTCTCTTGCCATGTCTGGAGCACAGATGCTCTGGTAAGTTATCTTCAGCTTTACTTTCTCCAGCGAGTCTGGTCTCAGTCATCTGAGGACACCATTCTTTAAGCACACATGGGAGTTTGTGAGCCTTATCTAAAACATGCTTCTTTAACTTTTTCCTCTCTTGTTCCAAATTCTTATCTCTATTCACCCAGGAGCTCTGAGAGGATGCCTGGGACAGCCAATCTTCCTCTACCTCTTCCAGAGATGGCTTAAGGGCTACACAATTAGCCCCAGACACCGGACCATCACCTTGAGCTCCTTTATGTTGCCTCCACTTTTCTGTACTTTTATTCTCCTTGTGGCTTGCCATAGCTGGAGCAAAGGAAAGAAAATATATACTGCAGCATTTCGATGTAGATGCAAGAACGTAAACTGATAAAATACTTGATTGACACTTACCACATTTCAGTAGTTTCTTTAGGGCTATGGCTGGAGATGCACTATTACAGGTAAATAGCTGCTGCAGGAACTCCTCTCTCCCCTTCAGTGGCCCCGATTGTTTTAGAACCTAAATGTGTTCAGATAGTCAACTTAATTTCATTTAATTTAATTTAAGCAGCTTTAGAAAAATCATGATGTAGATTTTGATTCCTGACGAGCAAGCCATGGGCAACGATGGTATAAAAAGATAAAACCTCTGAGATGACCCATTATCTTCTGGGTGAGACCAGATAATGAGGTTATAAATAATTACCCTTCCACAACTATACCCTAGAAAGTCTAAACCAAGTGTGCTGAAAGGATGTTCAGTATGTGCACTATGGTCTCTAGAATGAAAATATCAGATTTTAAAGCGCTAGGTGAGATTATCCACTAATAAAAGAAAGAGATTGTGTGATTAACTGTTTCTGAGATGTGAAAATATTTACAGGACCCATGTAGGATATTCTGCTTAAGTATAAATAACAAAGGACAAATAGACAAGCAGACAATGAGAATGTAATAATTGTGAAACACATTAGGTACGTGGTTTTACCTGGTCAATGTAGGTGGGCTGTCGAAGGGCTTTATTCAGCTCCTCTAAATAATGAAACAACCTCTCCTCCAACTTCACAGTGTATCTTTCACCGTACTGTTCTTCCATCAGATTCTATAAAGCATTATAATAAAATGCTAAAAACATTTAAAAAAATCTAGAACTTTATCCTTTACTCTTAGTTACATCTAAAAACATTTTCACTCACTCTGACATAGTGTTTGCGCATTTCTGGGTTTCTTGTCAGTAACTGAGCAAACTTCCTGAAGTCCCGCTGGGCCTTCTGCATCAGCTCCATATGCCTGTGACTCTGAAATTACAAGAGGACCATTTCAAACATCCTCAAATCCAGTACTTGTATAGTGGTCTAAAAACTAGGTTACAATGTCTTGCAAAAGTATTCATACCCCTTGAACTTTTCCACATTTTCTCCCGTTACAATCACAAACATAAATGTATTTTATTGGGATTTTATGTGAAAGACCACACACAAAGTGGCACATAATTGTGAAGTGGAAGAAACATTTAAAAAAGTTTTGACAAATAAATATCTGAAAAGTGTAACGTGCATTTGTATTTGGTCCCTCTGAGTATGTCACTGCATTTACAGCTGCATATCTTTTGGGTTATGCATTTACAAGCTGTGCACATCTAGAGAGCGAAATCTTTGCCCATTCTTCTTTGCAAAATTGACTGGGCCATTCTAACACATGAATATTCTTGATCTAAATCATTCAGCTCTGGCTGTATGTTTAAAATCGTTGTCTTGCTGGAAGGCGAACCTCTGCCCCAGTCCAGTTAGTCTTTTGCAGACTCTAACAGGTTTTCTTCCAAGATTGCCCAGTATTTGCCTCCATCCATCTTCCCATTAACTCTGACCAGCTTGCCTGTCATTGCTAAAGAAAAGCATCCCTACAACATGACGTTGCCACATCCATGCACAGTGTTTTTCGCCACTCAAAGCATTCGACATTTAGGCCAAAAGGTTTGACCAATTTTGGTCTCATCTGACAAGAGCACCTTCTTCCATAAATGCCAGATTTGTTGAGTGCACAACTAAGAATTATCCTGTGGACAGATTCTCCCACCTGAGCTGGGGATCTCTGCAACTCCTCCAGAGTTACCATGGGCCTCTTGGACGCTTCTCTGGTCAATGCTCTCCTTTGCCTCAGTTTAGGTAGCCACACTCTTTTCATTTTTGTATGATGGATTTTTATGTTTTTTTTACAAATGATATACAAGAATCCTTTTAGAATGAATTATGCTTGCAATCTAAAGTTCCACTGTAATTAAATTAAACGAGCTTAAATTGTCCATAATTTAATAAAACCAGCTTAAAATGTCCATAATTAAATAAACTTTGGGTGCTCATGACATGAGATGACATGAGACGTTATGTTGATAGAAGTCTACAGTAAGCAGAAAGACCAGACTGGGCTATCAGGAAGGATACAGTAACTCTCACTCTGTACAGCGGTGGTGAGCAGAAAAATCATCTCAGACCACACACCCACCATGCCAAACCTTGAGCCAAACAAGCTACAGCAGCACCACTCTGAACATCAATCAGAGTCTATGATTTGGACGATAAAATATTAGGAAAAAAGACCAACTGAAATTGAATGTGCATGTGTACAGGTATTCCTAAAAAAGATTTATACCACAAGGATATGAACTGGAACAAAATTATTGGCATATTTATATGAAAGTTTTCCACTTTTTTGTGGAGATCCGAATTTTGAAAACTTTACTTTTCAGATTTTTTTTTTTTACTGATAGAAAAAGATAGAAAATCAACATGTGAAGCTTTTCACTGAATGTGCATAATATGAAATTAAGTACAGTGTTTTACTGCATTTTATTTCTTTTTTTGTGTAGTTTTAGTGTCCCCTAGAGGAGAAAAATCCAACATCCACTTACACTCCGATAATACTGTGGGAGACTGTCAGAAAAGAAGCTTTCAATCTTGTCTGTGATACTCTCCAGGTTCTGCTCGTCCCACAACATCCACATTATGACCTGAAACATATATAAAAATCATTTTATACTTGGACCTCATAGTGTTCATTGGTTAATTTTGCTGGACTGTAAATACCAAACAAGCTCAAACTGCACCTTAAACACTCTACCAGTGAAAAGTTTGGGCACACCTTCCAATTCCATAGTCTTTCCTGATTTTTATTTCTTTCTACATAGTTAAACAATGCTGAAGGCATCCAAAATATGCAATTATCTCCTTTGAACAGTTAATATTAATATGTGTCTTACTGCACCTACTTTGCTTGTGAGTCACCGTTAAACACAAGAGAAGAAGAGAACAAGGAAGATAACTTTTGCACCATGCCTAATATTATTGATATTTCAGGAATACAGAGATTTTGGAATATACTGATAGCGCTGATGATGCGTCTAAACGGTGATCAACTTCCGTTCTCAAGCTTCCATACTTGAATAGATCCGTGGCCAAGTACGCCATATCCTTAAAGAGACCACCATTTCCAGCAGACTCGATTCTCGAGCGCTGAACGATTGTGTTCTCAAAACACCATCTCAGTGCTCGCGAAAAAGATCCTGAGGTCCTAATGTGAAAAAAAAACCCTAAATAAACTTCTCCACTGCAGCAGAGGTAAGTTTTGGTCTTGCTTCCCTGAGAAGGTCTTCATGCGAGCCAGACTCATGGTGCATGATGGGTTTTGCAAATGCACTTGACAATACTGTTCTTGCAAGAACTATTCCAGAACAACTGATTAAGTTGTTGTTATTTAATTACCTAATATCATAAGTGTCATTTCATAGTTTTGAAAAAAATCCAGCATTTGTCTAGAATGTAAAAAATAAATCCGAACTTGTGTCCAACCTTGTGACTGGTACTGTATTTAACCCCACATCACCAAATCATCATTAAACCACATTTACCAAGGTTTTCAGGCCAAACATTATCTTCATGTGCTTGATAGGGGTCACTAGTTGAGGCAGCAAAGTGTGAATAGTGTCCAAGAACTCCATGACTTGCTCAAAGTGCTCAATGTCTCTGGCCCGGATGACCATCCAGGACTCGGCCGCCGTCACGCGGATGCTGCACGGATCCTTAAGACTCAGGCTGCTCCGGTCACCTTCCAGCCACAGTGGGGGACCTAAAACTTTTACACAACATCTGTATAATCCTGGATGCTGTTGATGCTACAAATCACTTGCCATGATTACTATACAAGAACATGACAATGCAATACAATTAAAGGGAATTTTAAATTAAATATTCGAACTGTAAAACTGTAAGGTGCCCGAACACCAACTGTAAAAAAGTATTTGCCTCCATCCTGAACTTTAAATTTTTTGCATATTTGTCACACTTAAATTATTGAAATTATCAAAAATTTTTAAATAAAGTGGTACCTCGGAATACAATTTAATCCGTTTTGGAGGCAAGATCTTAAGGCGAAATTTCATATTGCAAAACACATTTTCTCATGGGAAATAATGTAAATGCAGATAATCAGATAATTTAAAAGAATATTTTTTTGCATTAAAAAAAAATCGACATTCAATTTAACAATAATTTATGATTCCGCTCATCACCAGCTGCTTTAAAACCAAACTGAAATTGGCTCCCTTTTCTTCTTGCTGCCATCCTTGATAACATTCTTGAGACCCATGCTATGTCTTCACTAAACTTTGCTCAAAAAGCAAAAATAAAACCCACAAAAAAAAATAATAATAATAAAATGTAAACTCGCTTCACTTGGATTTCCATTGACACGAACAAGTATGAATAGCTCCAGGAAGTACACACAACTTAACAGATGTTGTGTGCTTAATTGCCCCTATTATGCAACTGCCATCTTTAAACTTCTTTTTTGCATTCAAACATGTTAGCAATGGTTTTTCTTTAATTCCCTAAACAGCAACAGCAACAACCATGCTTTAATCTTTTAGTTTAATTGATATTGATTACATATTTTGGTGTCTTCTTTGCATTGCTCGCATCAAACATATAAATGTACTCTAAAATCAACACCGCCAAACCTGGAAATTCACACACCAAAGCAAACACCAGGCTATCAAAAGTAACAAACTTGTCATTACTCTTTGCCTATACAGTACATCTTAAAATATATATATATTTTTTTAATTCTGCTGTTCGGTTCAGTCACAAAGGCCTTTTTTCCCCCTCAAGGCAAATTTCTTGCAAAATTGCAGTTCTTAACATAAAAATTCACTAGGTACCACTATATTACACAAAGAAAACTTGAGTAAATACAATACAGTTTTTAAAAATTAGGTACATGGATGGTTTTTAAAATGATGATTTCATTTATTAAGGGGAAAAAAGCTTTTCAAACCTTCCTGGCCTTATGGGAAAAGGGAATTACCCCCCCACTCTCCTGCTAAATTATGGATGAACTGTGATTTTAGGAAAGCTGAGTTAAATTTCACTTCAAACACGCAGGCCTGATTACTGCTAGACCTGTTAAATCAAGAAATCACTTAAATAGAACCTGTCTGACAAAGTGTAGCACACTAGAGATCTTAAAAAGTAATACAATCCTAAGAAATTCCTTTCAACCATATTTTTATTGATTTTAAACAGGGATATAACAGAGTAACCATGTAGTGTTTCAATGCACACTAACAATCCTAAGAAATTCAAGGACAGATGGAAAACAAAGTAATTGAAATCTATCAGGCTGGAAAGGGTCACAAAGCCATTTTTAAAGCTTTGGGACTCAAGCAAACCACTGTGAGAGGATCATCCACAAATGGAGGACACTTGGAACCTTCCCCCTGATTTATTAAGGAGCTCATTCAATAACCGAGAAAAACATGCAGAACTGCAGGTCTCACTTTCCTCAGTAAAGGTCAGTGTTCATGATTCAGCAATAACACAGAAACTGGGCAAAAATGGCATCCATGGGAAAGTTTCAAGGTGAAAGTTACTGCTGATAAAAAAAAGAACACAAAGGCTCAAATATCTTGCTTACCGTCAAGACTTTTGGGTAAATGTTCTGTGGACTGATGAGACAAAAGTTGAAATTTTTGGAAGGTTTGCGTCCCGTTACATTTGCCATAAAATTAACCGTGTTTCATAAAAAGATCATACTAACAGTCAACCGTGGTGGTGGTAGTCTAATGGTCTGGGGCTGCTTGAAGTTTCAGGACCTGAACGATTTATAAATGTATCGGAATCTCTCTAGCAGAAAATCCTAAAGTAGAATGTCCAGCTACCAGGTCGAGAACTCAAGCTCAAGTGTACTTGAGTTATGCAGCGGGACACTGAGCCAAAACACCACAAGTCTACGTCTGAAAATTAAGGTTTTGCTGTGGTATAATCAAAGTCTGGACTTAAATCTGATTGAGATTCTTAAACAAGCTGTTCCTGCTTGAAAACCCTCCAATGTGGGTGAATTAAAAGAATTCTGAAAGAGGAATGGGCCAAAATTCCTCCACAGAGATGTAAAAGACCCATTGCCAGTTATCGCAAATGCTTGATTGCAGTTGTTGACACAACCAGGTATTGGTTTATGGGGCAATTACTTTTTCACATAGGGCCAGCTAGGTTTGGGAAGCTTTTTTTCCTCTTGATAAATGAAATCATGGCTTAAAGACTGTATTTTGTCTGACAAATATGGGGAAAAAAAAACAGGGAAGGGCAAATACTTTATTTCACAGCACTGTTCCTCATACACTCACACCTGAACCAAGCACACCACACACACAAAGTCATAAAAGTCTTGACTTACCTTCTAACACCTCCATCATCCGGTGAGTCCAGGCATACTCAATTATCCACACTGGTAAAGTCGATATGACGTCAGGGGATGTTTTCTCGCAGCACAACGTGTCATCCATCCCAGAATAACTCAAACATCATATCACACACACATTACACTCTTCACTATCGGTACACCCCGCTCACACACACACGTCGGACTCGGTTTAATGTTTTCATCATCTCCACGGCGTTGCTATGGTGTCCACCGGCGCGCGCGTTGCCCTCCTGAACATCCATTTCCGGTGGACATGTACGGGCAAGTCCAGACAGCTGCGACACAAGAAAAATAAAATAAATATTATATAAATTGTAAATGTTAATCATTCAGAAGATAAACCCAACACCTTCAGAGGACGTCATGGTGCTAAAGGTGATCTATATTCCACTAAAAAAAACCTCGATGCTATTTTATTAGTCTTTATTTCTCCTACCTCATTCACCGTCCACGACAGAATGGGGTTAAAATACAAATATCCCCTCGCTCCCTAATCAAACACACTCCATAAAGCAGGAAATTACTTTTACTACACGCTACCTAGGGCACTTTACACTCATTAGATTTAGATTTGACCTGCGAAAACGGCAATCATAACGGCCGGTTTAACAAATGGCGTCCAATAGAGAACACTTTCCAAAATTAAAGTCTCTTTAAGTTACAAGTCTTGTTTTCGACACAAATAATAATGAAACAGATCTTAAGAAATGACACATTTTAATTTGTATTATGTAAAAAAAAAACTTTTAGGCTCCAGGTTTTTTATGGGGTACATGAAAAATATGTATTAAGGGCGTTAATAAAAAAGTAAGGTAAAGCGCCACTATGAGATAAAACAAAGAGTAAATATGTAGCAGCAGTCTGAGGTGCGGGCATGTAAAATGTCCAAACTGAGAGTCTGGTTAGGCTCCAGGGGATCGGGGCATGAGAGCCTGGATAGGGCCCGGATAGGCACGAGGTGGGGTACATCCTGACAAAGTGCAGGGCACACAATACGGGCAATTTGGGAATGCCAATTAACCTGAATCCGCATGTGTTTGGACTGTGAGAGGAAACGGGAGTACCCGGAGGAAACCCACCAAACTAGACACACACAGACCCAAGACGAGAATTTAACACTTGGCCCTGGAGGTAAGAGACGACAGTGCTAAACACTATGCCACAGGTAATAAATGAAGCTAATTTATTAATGTATTGAATAAATGGCTGGTGATTCAAAATTTTTATATGTTTTTTTTTTAAGTTATGATAAATTAAATAAAAAATAATTAACAATATTTTATTAAATATGGTATGTTAATTGTAACTTTTTTTCTTACTTTATGCTTTTCAACAAACAAAACCAAATAAACATTTAATTTAGCTCTGAAATTAAAAGTAAAAATTTATATTAACCAATGTGGTGCTTAATATAAAAAAGTGGTGTTAATAGTATGATTAAAATATTTGACTGAGATTTCATGACTTCAGGCCAATTCTCAATGAAAGCATTTAGTTGTACCACAAAACACTTCACTACCAGACAAAAGTTTGGACACCCCTTCTAATTTGAACTCCATTGTCTTTCCTGATTTTTTATTTCTTTCTACATTGTAAATATTGTAAATCTACATTGTGAATCCAAAATATGCAATTAATATGCTCATTTAAACAGTTGCGATTGAGCTGTATCTGTTATTTATGCTCTCCATAAAGCCTTCATACAAGCTTTAATTTGAGATGTGTTAATTGGTGGTGTCAAACCGGGACACGTGGTGAAATTTTGTCACTTATTTCTGTTTCACAGTGTTTAACCTTACCTTACAGAATCAATGTGATACACAACTATATATACTAAAACAGGATTTTGAAAAAAATAAGGACGTTTTAAACTACAGGAGGTATATTTTAAGGCAACATTTTAGATAAGAAAACTACCTTATTGGTATGAGACTTTTATTTTGAAATGAACTGTGCTATCCTTCTGTTCTGCAGTCTTCGCTTATATATCATGCTGCACAGTGCGCGTGCGTTACATTTATTTCCAGTGGTTGTTTTGATATAGGGAGCTCGAGGCAATGCTTCCCTTTAAAAATAAGTGTCTGAAGGTTTAATTTATAAAGTAGGTGTTTTTTATGTTTATTACATTATTATTGTTCTGTTATTCTATGTAACTCTTACAAGGTCATTATTTTTCAGCCCTGTATTAGTTTATATCATATGCTCTATGATATGTCATATTATATGTTCTTGTAATGGTGTATTTATTCTTATGATTTATAATCTAATGAATGTAGAATGAAGGTCTGTAGGTTTAAACACAAATTCACACTCTGTCTATGTTTCCAAAGTCCAACATGTCTCCCAGAATTGATGACATCATGAAGCTGTGTTGTGAACTATCTGCAAATCAGCAGATGAAGACTACGGTAAAGCATTCTGGGAAAGGAGCGATGACTGCTGGAGGACTCGCTTTCGCTGGAGGGTTGTTTGGCGGACCGCTTGGCATCGCTGTAGGCAAGTGCCAGTAGGTTGTACTAATGTAAATGTTGGGAAAAGGAACCAGGCGTGCTGGTATAAAAAGAAAAGTCCATGTTGGAGTGATGTGATGCGGCTTAGTTTCGGACAAAGGGCTTTATTTTAGCATTGTGGCCTTGCACCTTGAGGGTCGGGGTTCGATTCCTGTTTTGAGTGTGTGGTGGGTTTCTGGGTTCTTTGTGCCACAGTGCAAAGATTAGGTTAATTGGCATTGGCACAAGTTAGTTGAAAACTAGTTGTTGGCACTTCAACTCTTGAAGTTGAAAAGACAAAAACCGCAATTGACAAACTAGCAAGTGCCACTGACACTGGAGACTCCTTCCAAAAATGTTTAACAATCTGTCTAGTAGTGTGTGAATTAGAGCTGGGTCTACTGTCAGACCTGCGGTTATAGAAAATGAATTTGAGAATTAAAATCAGTGGAGGTAAACATTCTTTGTGCCTCATTAAAAGGTGGTGCTGTCGGAGGACTCCTGGGATGCTGGATGACAAGCGGTCAGTTCAAACCGCTTCCTCAGGTCATCATGGAAATGACACCAGAGCAGCAGCAGAAGCTCTACGAGAACATCATGGCCATCTTGGGCTCGATCGAGTGGACCGATGTAGCCCAATTAGTAGCCATAGTCACAGGAAGCGCATCACTTCAGCAGCAAGTCACTGCAGCTTTACTGGGCTACGTTCACAAGGAGCTTCAGGCTGAGGTTCATTATGTGGACTGAACCGGATGAACAGATCACTCTTGTGGACAACCTATTTAATGATACACAATGTGCGTGTTTAATTGAAACCTATTTATTTTATAGAACACTTTGAAGATCAAGACAGCTGTGTTTTTAGCATCAACTTCTGTGAAACATTACTTAAATAATGTTGTGACTAAAATTCTAATGCTGTGATTTATCACTGATTTTTAAATGTATTTATTTACTTTGTGTAGCTTTTATTCAGTTTTCTCGCAATTAAATCATGTCTTGTTACCACTTACTGTGTCGTTGCCTTGTGTTACAAGTGAAGCCAGAGACATGCCTTTTCCGAGACATGTGATGGCAATCAGATTTACAAACTGTTGGTCATGTGGTGACTGCTTCCCTTTTTAAATTCTTAGTTTCCTCCACTTGCTTTGCTTTTGGGCTGTGCCTCCTGAGAACGCAATGGAAGGACACAAAGATAGAGAGAATTGGGAATGAAATTACGCATTGGGAATTATGTACTCATTACACCACCCCGAAAAGAAATGTATGTAATTTCGATTTTGGCATATGTATCGTCTCATTATCACTTAAACATTTTTGAAGAGTATTGTTTTGGATTTGTGTTGAACCGAATGCACGCTGTAGATTCCTGCAGCCGGTCAGTGACTGTTGTCTCAGGTGATTAAACAGACTGGAACGTCCTTAGATTTGAAGGGCATAATAAAGAGTGGGTCAATGTTTTTTCCATTCAAATGAAAGTCTAAACTCTTCAAGTGATGTCAGCATTAAGATAAGAGCTCACCTTTGATGTCATAACCTGCCAGATAAAAAAGATAAGAAGGGAAAAATATCAAAAAGCGATTAAACCTTTTTTTTTCTGCACTACTACTTTTATCAACCAGCATCGTTACTAATAACGTTAGTTATTAGTCACAATAACAAGTAATGTCTATTTATTTAATTTGCATTTCTTTTCTAAATATTTAGATTATTTTTATATGAAAAAATATTAATATAGTGTTGGAAATTGGTAATATTTTATGGGAGGTCAGAACAGATTACCTACATTTACATGATTTCTTATGGGAAAATTTGTATGGCAAAACAAATTTTTTCATCTTAAGAACTCGCCAGAAGGAATTAAATTCGAAGGCAGATGTTCAACTGTATTTGTAACTTCACATGAGGCTCCACCTGATCCTCCATATTGAATTGTTATTTCCAGATTATGCCTTCTGCTGGTCAACGTTTGGTATCATTATTTTACCAAACTAGTGCAAAGAAAAAAACGATCGAATATGGTCAAGATTACCTTCTGTTTCAGTGATGCTTCTGTTACGGTCGCAGTTTTGGGTGTATTGAACTTACAGTTTATTATTTATTTGTGTGCTTTTTGATAAAATGTGTTTGGTGGAAACACTTAGTTTTCATATACAGTAGACTTCTCAGAAAATCCGACAGATGTTTGAGTGGTTTAAAATATTTAATTTGTTTGGTGAGACACATATTATTAATATTAAGTAATTAGGAAATGTCCCACAACTATCCAACAATCACAGTGTCTTCATCAGGAAACTCGTAGTACGGCACCTCTAAGTTGAGGGGTGCGGGTCCCTTCCTGATCCTCCCGGAGGCGTCGTAATGTGAGCCGTGACACGGGCAGTAGTAACCGCCGTATTCCCCTGCGTTCGCGATAGGGACGCAGCCGAGATGAGTGCACACCCCGATGACGATGACCCAGGAAGGATTGGTGACTCGGTCTTTGTCGTGCTGTGGGTCACGGAGCTCCGAGAGATCCACGTTAGCCTCGGTGGCGATCTCCTTCTCGGTTCTGTGGCGAACGAACAGGGGCTTTCCTCTCCACTTAAACGTCATGTTCTTCCCCTCTGGAATGTCGCTCAGCTTGATCTCAATTTTGGACAAGGCCAGGACGTCTGCAGAGGCGCTCATGGACGAGACGAACTGAGTCACTGCCGTCTTGGCAGCATAAACCCCGACCACAGCAGCGGAGCCCGTGACCAGGTACGAGAAAGCCCTGCGAGCCTCGCTGCTCTCTTGTGAGGACTTGGTAGGATCATGTACCTCGGTACGACGGTAGTCAGAAAAGTCAGGGATCCTGATATCGGTGTGGGCAAAACGCACTCCAACGTCACCTAAAAGAAAATAAAGAACAACAATAATGAGTGTTATGTGAAAAAGACCTAAGCATTGCTCAATGTTCATATTAACCACTGACCAAGTGACAGGTGATCATTCAGTTCACACTTTTATCTGATTCTGCTGCCCGTTCCAGTACTTTTACTTTGTGGCCTTTAAGCCTTATAACACTGAAGATACACTTAGGATCAGCGTACTGCTGAAAAATGTTTTAAATCTCTGGTTGATGTCTTGAGGTGTTGCTTCAGTTGTTCCTGCCTTCTGTTTTCTGATCTGCACCTGTCCACTTTCCAACAAAACACCACATGACATGATGTTGCCAACCCCATGCTTCATGAGTGGGATGATGTTTTTTGTATTAACCACAGAGCACTTATTATGATCTTGTAGTTAAATTTTTTATTCATTAAACTATAATGAAGCAAATTATTGGGGGGGGGGGGGGGGGGGCAAAATTAAAAC
>JAAGKR010002187.1:38236-65736 GCA_011419295.1 Clarias macrocephalus
GCCCCCCAAAGTTCACGGTGCTGTAAAGTACATCTAATCTTTACGCTTCTTCTTTGTGAGAAGAAAGGTGACACATTTGGGGTCCAGTTGAAAATTTCAGAGCAAAGTCTTTCCTTCTTGTTTGTGCCTCATTCCTGAACATTGCATTGTCTGTGTGGTTGCACAATTTAAATATTTGCATACAATTGAGGGTAGATATGCATGAGATATCATCAGTCGTCCGGAATGTGCTCTCAAGAAGGAATCAGATTCGGGAAAGGGCAAACAGGCACTTACCAAATACCAAAGGGGGGGGGGTTCAATTCAATCATGAAACACATTTTAATGTGTATTACATTATCAAACATTATTTACACTGTTAAGATATAATAATTATGGTAGATGACAGATACGTGCTGCTAAATATTAAATGTTAAACTCTTGTATTTGAGGTTAGTTTGTATTGTTTAAATGCTGCGCTTGGGTTTTGAGTGAGAAAACTAATGTTAAAGGTTTAAAACTAACAAAATCAGGGAAAATGTAATATTGAATCAGGATATTTGTAGAATCACACTTTAAATGGAATCGGCACAGGGGTATCGTGATAACATGGTATTGGGTGGTGAATGGTGTTTCCGACCCCTATCAAATACCCCAAAGATTCACTCCTAGTTAACTCCTAATTATAACATCTGTCCAATTAGATGCATAATCTTCCAGAATGATTAGAGAGTCAAGGTGGTACATGTAAACTTCTGGCTCATTGGAATTATGATACCATGAATTAAAGTAGAAATTAATCATTTTAAAAATCCTTAAGATACAGGATCAGCAGACACCACAACTGATTACCCCAAAACAATGAATGATCACGTAACCTTTAGCCTCTGTGCAGGTGAACTGCTTTGATTTATAATAAACCAGACTGAAATCTGGCCTTGTTTATGGTCTATATGCAGACTTTTACAAGCATATGAGCACACCACACACACAAAGAAAGACCTGACAAGGTACGGCAGGAGAGCAGAGCTGTGTTATTTCAGGCTCATAAAACAAACCAGCAGAGCAGTTACACGTACACGTACCATGGAGAAGACTATAACCAGACTGACTCGATTTTCTCTGATTCACCAAGGCATCCCCAGCTGCAGGAGCTAAAGCCGTCAGGGGTCTGGATATAATAAAATTTGTTGCATTCAAGTAAGGGTACAGACACCCTGAACGACCGACCAAGGACACCATCTTCGCTTCTACAAGTTGAAAATTTCGGTCAACTGGTAAGGGCTTTCCGCATCACGCCGGCTTACAAGACACCTAATCGGAAGCCTGATCATATATCGATAAAAAATTTACAGTATTCATGTTTTATATTTTTATATACTTTGCATATTTATAGACACGTTTAAAACTATTATTTAATTTCTGTTTTGTGCACATCGTGTTCTGAGTTTAAAATGTTAAAGGTTATTATATTCAGGCAAAACAGTGGACACCTAAGTGACTTCAGCTCTGGGGTCCTTCCGCTCAGCCATTCAAGATGTAAACACTGTTATTATTTTCCCAACGCATTCTAGAAAATCCCGCCTACTTTTACGTGATTGGTTGGTCGTGTTCATTCTCCGTTATCATTGGCTGGGGTTCCGTGCATTGAGGACTCGAGCGCGAGCAACCCTTGCGGTCGTTTATAAGAAAGCGTACAGAAGGCGGTGCTTGGCGGAAGGCGGGTGGGAAGTAGTAAGGTCTCAGCACAGGATGGCAGCTCAACATCTTTATAATAATGAGATTAATTCGTAGGAAGATAGCGATAATTGTAGTTTTGGCGTATGTGGTGTTTTCATTGTACGCTGCATACAATGTGTTTTTCAATAAGAAGGTGATTACTCGCGTGCACAGGGTTGTGAAAAAGGGATCTGCACCTGCAGGTAGGTTAACTGTGATTAACACGCTAGCATGCTAAAGTCATCATACAGAGTAGGGGGGAAAATCATACAGAATAGGTGGCTTGTGAAGTAGAAATACAGACTCATTAGTGGGAAGTCTGAAAAGTATGGATTTTTTAAATTATATATTATTATTTTTATTTTATTATTACATAAGATGATGGTGAATTTGATTCGACTCTTTGATTCGACTCTTTCATTGATTCGGCTCTTTGCATCGATATTATTATTTTTCTATAGCTAATGCTCTGACAAAGTAACTTGCATTTTAAAAGACATTCATAGACAGTAATGGTCTTGGATCCTGCTGTTGTTCAGGAGATATATGAGGGTGAGTCAAAAATTATCCGCACACGGGCTGTAGAATTTATTTTAATTAAGTTTTAGTGAAGACAAATGTATCATTTTTCTATATCCTTCCCTTTGCTTTTCAATACACTTCGTCCATTCGTCAACAAGATTTCGTATTCCCTCATTAAAAACTGTTGGAAGCTAAGCTGCGAGACACGAAGGCACTGCTGACTTTTTCATCAGAAGTGAATCCTTGTCCTCGTATGGGCTCTTTTCAGGGGACCAAACAGGTGTCTGATGGAGCAAGATCAGGACAATAGTGAGGATGTTTTACCACCTCAAAATGAAGTTTTTGTAGAGTGTCGACAATCCGGGTAGAGGTTTGTAAGATCGTCATGCAAGATCACAACACCCTTGGATAGCAGTCCTCTGCATTCAATCCCAAGTTTAGCTCTTCAATAAGTTTCTCACTGTAACGAGTACTGTTGATTGTTGAACCTTTTTCCTGATAATGTTCCAATACTGGCCTTTGAGAATCCCAGAAAACTGAAAGCATAAATTTTCCAGCTGATGGTTGACTTTTTCTTGGTTGCCGATTGAGGATGTTTTTACGTTCCATACTCTGCCATTTACTCTCCGGCTCGTAGTGATGAATCCATCCATGTCTCGTCACCAGTAACAATTCTCTTTCACCTTCCTTAAACTATAAGTCCAAATTTTGTTTGCAGATAACCAAACCAGGTTCAAATTACAAGTGGGGCTATCCATTTTTTGCTCACACCGCAGTTACAAATGAACTGATGTAACATAGTTATTTTTATAGTATAAGTAGAGTGTGGATAATTCATGACTTACCTATATAATATGCATTTCTATAAAGAACACAACATATTCAGTGACGGATCAGTTTTCAGATGAAAAACAAACAAACAAACAAAAAAAAAACCCTTAGTGTAGGCTCTTGGGTTTCTCATGAAAATAGAAAAGGATCAAATGTGAGAAAGTTACCAGAAGAACTCATTCTCCAGCACACTCAGTAAAACCTAAAAGCTGATTTACTTATAAAACTGCACAAATCTGTATTTCACACTACTGATTATTTTAAAGCAAAGAGTTTTCATACTAAACACTGAATGCGTTGTTACTCTTTAGAGCTCTTTGTAAAAGTTTCTGTTATGTAGAAATGTTTTCAAAGGCATCTTTACTTTTCTATGTGCCAAAAATCTTTGTAAAGTAAAACAGCTGTTATGTTTTACTGAGCATGCTGGAGAATGAGTTCTTCTGATAACTTTGTCACACCTTTTGCCAAAGCCTAAAGCCCAGGAGCCTACACTCATTTCCATCTGAAAACTGGTCTGTCTGGTCTGTAATATTATGTATTTATTAAGTAATTTTTCACACTTGTAGATCACCCCAGAGCAGAGGAGGAAGAATGGAACCCGTGGGAGGAGGACGAGCGTGCAGACTCCATATCCGTCCTGCAGAAACGGAGAGAGGCTTTCAGTTCGTATCAGGAGCGCATTGCAAAAAGCAGACCCAAAAGATATAAAGTTCAAATCTGGGGAAAAGCAGCTATAGGTACGCGTCTGGTTATATTACCACAATCACAGTGATGTTCTTTACACAGTTAATTCTGTGTAAAGAGTGACTTGCGTCGATACCGTGTAATTATGTGAACACCTGATTTATGTAATTGTTGAACGTCACATTCCAGTGTTTAGTTTTCACTCTCCATGTTTTTTTGGGGGATTATTTTCCACTTGATGTAGGAGCGTGGCTGTGGGGATTTGCGCCACGAAGAGCCCCTGATGTCAGCGCTCAGTGCAGGACACGTGTGGTGTTTTACTCCAATCTTCATAAATCATGTCTTCATGGTCCTAGCTTTGTGCACGGGTTTGGGTCTCTTAGTTCCAGTGAGGGTAAAATTATAGCGCCACAGTATACAAATACATTCTATATAATTTGTGGCAGCAGTTTGTGGAAGAACCATGTATGTGGTTGATGTTCTGCTGTCCACAGTACTTTTGGCCATGTTACAAAGCCATATTATAAGATTTAAAATTTTGAGTGTAGTCATAGTTGATTATAAATCTGCATTTAAGCTAGAACTAGATGATTTTATGAAAAAAAAAATCACATTGCGATTATTGTGACGCATACTGTATAGCGATTGTGATTTAAACTGCGATATTTAACTATTTATAGAATTTTCCTTTCATTTATACGATCACAATATAATGTACCATTTTTATTGATTTTTTTTTTTTTTGATTGGAACCTATTTATCTAAGCTAACAGCAAGTAAGCTAACCGCAATTTATCTTATTATTTGGCGTTTGCCAAAATTTATTTATCATCTTAACAATATTTTAAAAAATAAACAAATACATATATTATTGATGAACTCTATATAGGGGCAGTGGTGGCTCAGGCAGTTGAGGCTATTAGTTGGCACCCACCTTGGGCAAGACCCTTAAACATCTCATACACCTCAGCCACTGCATGCAGTCCTGATGTGCAATCGTGGTTATAAAATGGGAGGGTTGTAACAGGAAGCACGTCCAAGGTAAAACCAGTGCCAGAGCTTGCAGAATGTGCTTTATCCAATATGGTGCCCCCTAGGATAAAAGCGACAAAGCCCAAGAAAAAAACAAAAGACAAATGATCACATAAAATCTCAATAAAACACATTTATGTTTGTGGTAGTAACTTGACTAAATGTAGAAAAGTTCAAGGGTTACGAATGTACCCTTTAAAACACTTGAAACGTTTGAGCTGAATAGAACAATATTGTAATCTTTTTTCTTGGTGCTAGGACTCTACTTGTGGGAACACATTTTAGAGGGACCTTTAAACCCCACGGATAAGACGGGTCAGTGGAGGGAAGGAGAGATTCAGTCGGGGAAGATCAATTTCAGGTGAGCTCATGAAGGGATCATGGATCTTCTCAGTCAGTCATGCTCTGTGTGTGAACTGTGTGTGTGCACACATTTTCATGCATAGAATGCTATTTTGGCAGACAGGTGTATTTATTTATTCATTTATTTATTTAATAAATTGTTTCACCATATGTATTTGGAGGTGTGGTTTGTGCAAAAGAATGTGGGATCTATCATCATCATCATCACTTGTGTACAGCTGTGTAAATGCACATGAGGTACTTGAGATTCTTATGCAGAAACTTAGCACTTGTTCTACACATGCTTTTATTTATGAGACCACAGACGTTTTAAAAACAGCTGCATCTCAATACTTGGCATAGTTTTAGTATACACAGTGGTCACAATGCTAGGAACCTCAGCACTATTTAGTGCCCTAATTAACTGTGATGAAGCACTAAAACCACCAGATAATTTTAGTGTGGACTTGCTGAGGTTCGAATTGTGCTAATGTGCCCAGTCACAGTGGCACTACACTTCTAATGCAAACCTACAAGAAAAAATTAAAACCTATTTAGACACAATAGGCTTGAAGTCAGTGGATTTGTCCCATCCTGTCCTGTCATGTCCTGGTACAGGTTAGTAATTTGATATACTGTATATATTGAGTGTAATATTTTATTTGCTTTTAAAGATTTTATTCTCATGTTCAACAACAAGAATATGAACGAAAATCAAAAAGAATCTCTGTTTTTAAATAAAATATCAAACCTTGTATTGATTCGGCTTTCACAAGATCTGTGATTTTAACAAACTACTTCTTGCTTTTATGCCAGTTTCTACACAGGTCCAGCAGTGGTGCAGGGTCACATCCCTCTGGACACAGACAGCGTGGTGCTGGTGTTGAACGGGCGTGAACAGCAGAAGATCTCCTATTCTGTCCAGTGGCTACAGCACGTGCAGACTCTAGTGCAGGCTCACACCCTCTCCAAAGTGGCTGTGGTCTTACTGGGCAGTGAGCAGTGCACGAATGAGTGGATCAGCCCCTATTTGAAGAAATCTGGAGGCTTTGTGGATCTGCTGTTCCTCGTTTACGACAGTCCCTGGGTGAACGACAAGGACGTCTTCCAGTGGCCTCTTGGCGTAGCCACGTACGAGTTCGTTTTCTGATTTAAAAAAAAATTATTATTATTATTATTTTTTGTATTAGGAAGTTGGTTTTAAAGTGTTTACGTGCAAAGATTTATATTAATCTCTCAACCGGAAATGCAAATACGATGGCGAGTCAAAAATTATCCGCACTTTGGTTATATTAAAACTTCTGTTTATCTTATCTGCGCTTCCGTTCAAGGCTACCGTCTCCGCAGACACTCCTGTGCTGGTGTAACCATGTTACATCAGTTCATTTGTAACTGAGCATGAACCTGGTGCCGTTATTTTACAAAGACTTTGTATGCAATACGGAGAAAGTGTTTTGTTGCGAAGAAGTGTGTATGAATCGATGGATAAGTTCAAGGAAGGTTAGGCATTAAGAAGGAGCCGGCGCTCGTCCACATTCACGGCTGATGACAATAAATGCACGTCTGCACACTTCCGCCCACACTCTGTCGATACTCTGCAAAAACGTTTGAGGTGTTAAAGCATCCTTACAATAGCCCTGATCTTGTTCTATCAAACGTTTACCTGTTTGGTTCCCTGAAAGCAGCCCTACGAGGTCAAAGAATAATTTCTGATGGAGAAATGAAGACGCCTTTTAATGAGGGACTACAGAAGCTTGTCGACAGATGGACAAAGTGTATTGAAAAGCAAGATGATGATATTGAAAATTGATCCACTGTATATTCACTAAAAGTGAATTAGAACAAATTCTACACCCTTGTATATGAACTCATTTTGACTGCAGAACTGTACAGTATATAGGTATCCTGAACTCTATATAGGTTACCTGAAGTCTGTAGACAATCTACTCATCTAAAATGATACAGGAAATAAGGATCGTTAATTAACACACGTACACAGCTCTTGCATTCGGCTTCCGATAGTGAAACTCATAACATTTATTCTTCAGTTTAATCGTTTATTAAAAGGTTAACCTAGCTCATTCAATCAGACAGAAATTCAGTTTGAATTATACAGTGTATACAGTACATATTTTTATTTGAATTCAGCTATTAGTCAGATGATTAATAGATTATGAAGCTGTTATATGTACGGTGTTGTATGTAATGTAGTTAATGATGTTAATTTTTAAACTGGTCTCATTTATATTTTATTTTTCTTTCTCCTGGTCAATAGGTATAGACACTTCCCAGTTGTAACACCCAATACACAGATGGTAAGCTCGGTGCGACCGTACATCTGCAACTTCCTCGGCACGGTCTACAAGAACTCCTCCCGGGAAAGTCTCATGGGCATCCTGAAGCAGAACGGCTTGGAGAAACAATGTCTCACGAATGCTCGGGAGAAGTACAAGTTTTTTTTTTTTTTGTTGGTTGTTGGTTGTTCATTCTCCATTAAAGCATTCTCCATTAAGGCACAGAAATGGCACTGAAACATATTGTGCATTTTTATATAATATTAACTAGAAATTGATTCCTTGCATTCAAAATGATTTTCCATCACAGCTAGTTTACATTTAGATAGCTTGTCCTTTCAATTTGCATATTTTCCACAGACAACAACCAACCTGTATTCCCAACATAATTGTATCCAAGGTGACATGATGATTCCTCTCTCTTTCTCTCTCTCTCTCTCTCTCTCTCTCTCTCTCTCTCTCTCTCTCTCAGGTGGCTTCCTCAGGAGACAGCAGAAACCTCCAGGCAGTACCAGATGGCTCTGGCTCAGAGCGACTTGACCCTATGCCCAGTTGGAGTAAACACAGAGTGCTACCGCCTCTATGAAGCCTGTGCCTATGGCTCTGTGCCCGTCGTGGAGGACGTCCTGACTACGGGAGCCTGTGCCAATGGCCGAAGCTCTCCTCTTCGGCTGCTCAAAGATGCAGGAGCGCCCTTCATCTTCCTCAAGGACTGGAAGGAGTTGCCAGCCATCCTGGAGAAGGAGAGGGTGATGACGCAGGCCGAGAAGACTGAGAGGAGAATGAGGCTGCTGGAGTGGTACACTGGATTCCGTCAGCAGATGAAGGACAAATTCACGGAAGTGCTGGAAGAGTCCTTTTTTAAACTGAACTAGGAAGCGATGCCTGGTCAAGTTCAGAGCAGAACTATGTTAACCGATGATTAAACCTTACCTTGTGGTTAAACTTCTGTAATTGTTCATTGAATGCACCCATCCAGTTTCTGTGCAATATCAGTCTTAAAGCGCTTAAACATTTCTTCATAATGATCAGATAATGACAACTCGAGCTCTCCAAGACTTATGTGAAATCTCAAAAGCATGATCTTGTCGAGCATGAAGACGTTCACATTATTTGTAAACAATATTGGCCTATTATACAGTGCTGGAACGGTTCATCCCTAATTGCAAACCACTACTTATTTACAAGACCTTATTTATTGTGTTTTTGATGTTAATTTATCTTTGCACATGGATTTCAGTAAACTTCCCTTGTCTCATTGGCTGCTGGAAAATGGCATGTATTATTATAATGTTTATCTTCAACCGTAAATTGTGTTTTTATAGTTTGGGTTGACATTTTGTTTTTTTCTGTAATGTATTTATCATTTTGACTCACCTGAGTGCAATAGAATTAAAAGAATGTAACCTTTAATGCAATAATTTCATTATGTCATGTTAGAATCAGAGGACAGATTTTACTTATTTATTTATTTATTAATTAACTATTGCTATTTTGTAGCCAATACTGCATTTGGTTTAACCCTAAGTGACGTAATCTAATATCCTGCAACGCACTTTTTATGTGTCCCTGGCTTACATTTAGTGTTCTAGATCCATGGTAACCCTGACCAGGATCAGCATGATTAGTAATGATTGAATAAATTAATGAACCTAAGAATGGCGGTCGTGCTAAAACAAACTGCATATATATATATATATATATATATATATATATATATATATATATATATATAATTTTTTTTTTTAACTACTTGCATCTCCAGGGTCCGGGTTCGATTACACCCGCCTCAGGTCTGTGTACATGGGGTTTGCACTAGGTACTATGGTTTCCTCCCACAATCCAAAAGCATGCAGATTAGGCTAAATGGCATTCCCAGATTTCCCGTAGTGTGTGCATGCCCTGCAATGGATTGGCACCTGGCATCGTCCCCTGGGATAGGCTCCAGGCCCCTACACAGGATCAAGTGGTATAGACGATAAGTGAGTAAAAAAATATAGAAAAAATCGTATGCATATTATAATTATGCATATAACTTACGTACGTTTACGCAAACACTTCAAAGTGTAAAGACTACCATTGTCCACTAGATGGCAGTGCAGGAACCTGCTCTACTGAAGAGTTCATACGGTTGGAAAAATCTCTGCCCTGAAGAATAACGCTTAATAAACATAAATAAATAAATAGTTAACTCATACTAACTCGTGTAGATTCATGCGTGTACCCTTTAGCTCCGGATAAATAATATTTTGAAATATTGTGTTTTTTTTTCTTTTTCTTTGAACAGCCGGGTTGAATCCCATGGAGATAAAAGTTTTTGCATGTCAAGGGGAAACCGTGCCTGGGTGTTCATGAGTGCTTCCGCCCGCGTGCTGCGCTAAGGACGTGTTGCCACATTATTGTAATTAACACTCAGATTAGTCTCAAAGTTCTACTTAATTTCTGAATCAGTACAAACCCGAAAATATTATACGTGCAATAGAATTAGTTTTCCGTCATGTTTGGTGTGTGTTGGACGACTTTTGAATTGTAATCGGTTCAGAGGATTTGCCTCCAATCTGGCAACCTGGCAACTCCAATCCCTCCCCGTTCCTACAGAATCTCTAACAGATGCGCTCAAATCTGCGGATCCACTAGGACTAAGTCGAGCTAAGGCAAGGATCCTGCTGGATCACATTCACAAATTATCAACAGGTCAGTGCCTAAGGGAGTAACTCATCCATATGAAGGACGAGTTATAGAAATGGACAGGTAGTTGAGTTAGTTAACTTAACTGGATCCCTGGCTGTATGGTTTAGTGCTGGAAGAGCACTCGGACGGTTTCTCTTCTCTCCTGCGAGCTCACTGATGGTGGATCTCCTGCAGCTTAGGCACACCGCAAACCCAGACGTTACTGCAACCCGATCCCAAGTGCTGCCACGACTGTCCCTCTCTCTTTCTCTCTCTCTCTGTTTTATTCTCTGTTTCCATCCGAAGAAGTTGAAAATCTCCGGGATGCTTTCTATCTGAATGTGAACTTCTTTTTGTTGGATCTTCCTCTGTTTACAAAATAAGCCACTTAGCAACTCGTCTATCGGCTCTACACGGAGCAAATCAGGGCTGGAAAATGTCGCATCCTCCTGCCAAATTTAAAAAGGATAAAGAGATCATCACGGAATATGAGAGTCAAGTCAAAGGTAAGGGATGGGGAAAGAGAAAAAGAAAAAAAGAAAAGTTATATAGGATTTTGAGCTTGTTTATTGCTTGGTTACATAGCTGTTTTTTTAGTTTAGGTATCTCAGAACTAAAATAAGTTGTCTTTATTATTGAGATCCGTGTTTTCGCCGAAATCTGGAACACAGTTGATCAGTTTCTTGTGAGCGATTCCTAGGCGTCCAATTAGGAAGTTGCTCATTTGAATAATTCCCGTCATGCTTAGCAAACGTATGCGATTCTGCACATTTTTGTCCAGTTTGAAAATAACAATTGCTTTTCAAGTGTTCTGTTTGTGATTTTGGGGATTTTTTTAAAAACATTTTTTAAGTGTCCGCCCCACAGGTGATGTGGTACAAAACTATTTATATCAGATTTTAACCTTATGTGTATGTGTGTGCGCGCGCGCGCACATATATGAAAGAGAGAGAGTTTTGTGGTGGCTTAGTGGTTAGCACTGTCGCCTTGCACCTCCAGAGTCCTGGTTCGATTCCCGCCTCGGGCTCTGTGTGCATGGAGTTTGCCTGTTCTCCCCGTGATTGGTGGGTTTCCTCCCGGTACTCTGGATTCCTCATACAGTCCAAAGACATGCAGAATAGCCTAATAGGAATTCCCAAATTACCCGTAGTGTGTGTGAGGGATAGTTTTTTGTTTTTACAAATGACCACAGGTTTTTTACAACATGACTTTTTTAATCATAACATCCATACTTTCAAAAACGATCCATTATCTCCATTTAAAACTACCCACTTCTCTGATGTAATAAACTTGCAGAAACCTTATTTATTATGCAAGTTTTGTTATTTTTTCCCTTTCAGTATTGTTAACATAAATAGTTACTAAAACTTCATAGTCATGCATTTCTGCCTATTTCCTCGTGTATCTAGGGAAGAACAGCAGCTGCTGGCATTTACTAACTCTACTCTAGGGATTTGGCCTTAACCCATGCATGACACATTTATTATTCATGCTTCTATAGAAGGATAGAGAGAGAGCGTTGGAGAGTCGTACGGTTATGAGTTGGTGTTACTCAGCAGTCATATGGCAGGAATGTGCCAGTGATGACTAAGGCTTTAATAAGCAGTCATGCACAGTTATTCACAAAGCAGCTCATTAGAGATGCACAGCCAGCCACACAATGCTGTAATGGCACCACTAGTCTAAGGTCAGCATGCCTTACTGCACGACTGTAGGAAAATACTACTGTACCTTTTTGTAAAGTTAATACTACCTTGGGACTTTTTTCCCCTGGTTGTTCGTCACTGGTCGGCAATAAAAACACCAACGGCTAATAAAATCAGAGGGGGTTGTTTGTTGAAATATAAGATACAGATAATCTACCAGGGTACTATGTGGTGGTGGTGGCGGGGGAGGGGGGGGGGGACATATTACATGCTGTTATCGGAAAATAATAAACAGTGCACAGATGGAGTTACTATTACAACCATGATGTTGATCATTTTAATGTAACAGCCTGTGCCAGACTGTTTAATTTCTCTTAAATGGAAGCACCTTAGTAATGTTTAATTTGTTATACAACGGTTATTTGATAATGTTCTGTCATCTTCAACAGCACTTTTTCTCCCTAATAACAGATTCTACGTCGCTCTGAATCAAACCATCTGAACCTTTGTTCTGTTGACGTCTAAGAAGAGCTCCAAAAACGCTAACTAGAATCTAACAGGAGGCTGAATCCCCAATCATTCTCTAACCCTTGATCAAGGGCACTACAAGGAATTGCACACTAGCCTTCCATTTAACAATATTTGGGATTTGACCCTGGATCCCGGAAGTTAACGTAGCTGATATTCTAAACCGGATTAACGTAAATGTAAAGAGAAACTCATTCCTACTCACGGCTGTTCAGTACAACATGACTCTTTAGTGCAATATTGCTTAAATGAATGGTACGTCATACTTTTACATATTGTTTATAATTATATTTAATGCCTATGTTTACTTTTAAGACAAAAAGTGATGATTACTACGTATATTGTAGTAGCTGTAAGGAGGCATTCCTTTAACCGGCTTCAGTCATCTTGAAATAATTAGGCATTTAAAAAATATAGGGTCATGTTACAGAAAAGCTAGGAAGCAAAAAAACTGGTCCACTGTTCAAAACCTTTCTTGTGGCAGAGACTGTTATAAACTCTGACACTCAAGATTCTGTTAATAAACCCTAAATAAACTTTTCTTTTCAGAAGGCATTATAATGTGTTTAAGGGCATTATTAGATTTTTCTGTTAGATATTTTTTTAGATGTATAAATATAAACAAAAGAAAAAAGGCAAAAACTACTAAAAAAAAAAAAAAGTAAAACCACAATTAATTGACCATTCAGATTTAAGCCAAATCAGTGAATTTAATTATGATGTGGTCTAAAGACTGTAACTTTGCATTGACGTTCATTTTGAAATGAAAGCTATTAGTTTTTCAGGACATTCAGGACCAAACCTTGTGCAGTGCATTGAGTTTAAACGTTAAGCTGTATGTTTATCGTATTGTGTTGTGAACATGCCTGAATTTCACCTTACTCTGCAAAAAACATACTGCGGGACATTTTTTTTATTCAACCATTTCAATTTGCATTGCATTTTTTCCCACCACTTTTGGCTATGCGGTCATCTTTGCATTGCAAATAATCTTTAACTTTTTCCAGTTGCTTGGTTGTGGGTTGTTTACCTGGTATCACCATCTGGTTGTTCTCAGAATATATTGGCACAGAGAGTTCCTGGAGTGTGAGACATTAAAAGTTTGGTAATAAATATGATAACAGAGATCCTGCAACTTGGGGGCAGCCAAGGCGATGGCTGGAATGCATCTCTATCAGCTTGTGTCTGGGAAGTCATGGCCAGAGTGATGGTGGGTGGATCTCAAACCCATTGCCATGGTTACCATAATCCTGACTTAAAGGTTCCATATTTTACTATTTCTTTAACAAGTTAACACAGGTCCCGGAGATCTCCTAAAGTGTGCTTTTTTGGTTGTTTTGTTAAATACCCCAGATATAACTCAAACTCTTCTTCTAAACAGAGAACAGGAGGGCTGAACAGCAAGCTGGGGGAGGGGATTCATATGTGATGTCACAATAGGTGAAACATTTATTTGACTAGAAAAGGAAAAAAATGGACAAAAAGCATAGTTTTTTTTTCTTATTTTTTTTGTTTGAATAAACACTGGAGACCATCTGACTGTTTAAAAGGTGAATTTTCCCAAATAGGTGCCCTTTAACCTCAAATTGCTTAGACATGAACATCCTAGGTTCACAGTATCTCTTATAGTGAATGGGAACTTGTGCTCACTGTTGCCTAAAATATGCTGGGCCATTAATGTTAGTCATGCAGCATTTCCCAAAACGTATAGTGAACTCATAATTGAGATTTGTTCGAGGGAAGGATATGCCCGTCACCATACACTTCCCATTTCTCTTGATTCATCCATTTTTACACTTTATTTGGTCTTAGTTCTCTGTCCTTCGCATGCACATGCTGTATACAGCGCACGAAGAGCAACTCGTCTAGCACACTGAAAAGATGAACGTGTATCAAGTTGGTGTTAACCACTGGTATTCAGTGAGCTCCTGGGTTCTAAGCGATGTTCAGGTGGGACAGGTCAAATTGAAATTCGAATTTGTCACCTACACAACCATACGCAGTATGATATGCTTACATGACTGTGACACAAAAAGAAAAGAGAGGACAGTTTCACTAGAGAATACAATTAAACTAACGAAAGTACATTAGAATATAATTCAAATTAAAATAATCTGAACTATATAAATTGCACAGAATGCACAATGTGTAACTAAGAAATGTATTTAAAAAATATATAAAAAGGTTGTCAGGCTCACTGAGCTTTAGGAACATCGGTATACTGCATATCCTGCTTCATCAGCACACAGCGGATATCAATCACACGCGGACTGTACGTGACTACAATAGGAAGGAAAAAGAGTTAAACTTAGCCTTTAATATAAGTCTGTATCCTTGTTACTGTTTGCTGACAGCTGGCAAAGGTGTCAGGGGAGCTGACACAACAGTTCGCAAACGTCAGTCGACATACTGTAAATGCAGTTCTGCTCCATGTGTATACAAGCAAGTTTGAGAGCATTTAAAAATGATGCCCCATTTTAAGCATGTCTTAACTTTGTCGTAATATTTTTACACAAATACGCATCTGGTAACTCTTATAGATTTTCAAATATGGCACTTAGAGTACTGAAAGCTTGGTAAATGCTCTACATCAGGTTTCCAAAGAAATCCCTTTCGCACTGAGATACTGACAGACGGAGAAAATAAAATACTGATGGAATCAAACGATGCAGGGTATGCTGTAATAAATAATTTATATCTCACAGAATAATTAGAAAGGATGTGTTCGGGTGTTGTATAGCTGATTAACTTTCCTTCTCCTAAGTGCAGAAGAAGCGTAAGTGAACATGTGGTCTCTGGACTCAGATCCGTCCCTGTAACCTTCATGCACACTGCTTTCCAATAAGATTAAACAATGCAGACCCTATTTATTTATTTATTTATTATGATTTTATAAAGCTATCTGCAGTTTCTGCAGAAGTAATTACTGCATTCGAGATACAGGAACATCCGAATGACATCATGTATGGAAAGACTTGGCAGGATCCCTTAAAGAATGCCCTATACCGCATGTGGTTTCTCGTTCTGTCGCAAACCGCTTTAACACATGACGTTAGTGTTTGAATATGCCTTACGATATGACTAACAGCAGTGAGTGTAACAGATTATTTAGGCTCTCCTTAGTTAGCATTAGTCATTGGGACAATATAATTTGGGCTTATTCACTTCACAGGGACGAAATCGGAGTTTATGTTATTACTTAAAATATGCGTCTGTCTTCGTGTTTGACAGTCCCGTAGAAGTTTTCACTGCTTCATCTGTGAGGATCTCGGAGGAGCAGGAGAACACATTGCGGTTTTGGACTCATTCTTTAATGGTGCACTTTATAGCAGCTCTGGAGTGTGTGAAATACAGGTCATAATGGTGATGGCTTGTGGGAGAGAATACGCTCAAGATAAAGGTTACACATTGTAACAAAATCATGCATGTCTTCATGTTTTCTTTTGTGTCCTTGTCAAAAAGCGAACCTGATTAATGACAGGAACAGATATGACATCCAGTTTGGTCAGTGTCCTGTAAGTTGAAAAGATTTAATTTTTTTTTTTACTGTTAAAACTGCAGCAGCATGGTGGCTTAGTGTTTAGCACTGCCGCCTTGCACCTCCAGGGTCCGGGTTCGATTCCTACCTCTGGGTCTGTGTGCATGGAGTTTGCATGTTCTTCCCATGTTTGGTGGGTTTCCTTCGTGGGTTTCCTCTGGTTTCCTCCCACAATCCAACGACATGCAGCTTAGGCTAATTGGTCTTCACAAATTGCCTGTAGTGTGTGAATGAGCATGTGAGTGGGTGTATGTGTATACGTATACAGGATAAAGTGGTATAGACCATGAGTGAGCTCTCAGTCTGCTTAAACATCCTGAAAATGTGATTTAATGTCACTTACTAATGACAATTAGTTAATGTGTCTTACTAATCTTAACTCTCGATAAGAAGATATACTGTGTTGATTACAATTATTAAACGTTTTATTATAATATCCCCTTTATAATGTTAGAAATGGCAGGATAGTGGTGTAGTGGTTACCGTTCACAAGTCCAGGGTTCATGGTTTAATTCTGAGCTGAGATTATGTCGGTTGTCGCATATTCTCTAGTAACTGTTTGTAATTTTTTTGTAAAAACCTGTCAATATATGGATTGCCCATACTAAATTACCAGCTATATCTAAGTGAGTGTGCGCATTAGTTTGCATTCCATTGAGGGTGTAAATACCACATTTTACCCAGTGCTCCCAGTATGACTTTGAAACACCAGGATCAGGATTAAATGTTTACTAAAGATGTATGTGTGTATGAAAGCAGGCTTATTTAAGTGAAAAATACGCGTGGAGCGCTCATATAATTTAAGCTCAGGATGAGCTCTGAATATTTTAGTTCTTAATAACTCAATTAGAAGCAATTAGGCCGATGTCACTTCTTGACAGCTGTCCCCATCATTCACTAGCAGGTCTAGGGTGATCCTCAGTCTTACAATCTCTCTTTCTCAGAACAGCTTAACAATTCCTACACTTCATCCTCTAGATACTTCAGGTCACAATATTTTACTGGCTCACACACTTACCATCTGCTGTTCCCTCTTAGTTCATATGCCACATTCAAGCGGTCAGGGTTCCCTGTTGATGGTATGGTGGAGGGCGTGAGGGTTATTGACGGCACCATCTGTGGTCACTCTCACTCTCTAGTGTTTGATAGACTGAGCCGAGCTCCTGACTGGCCTTTCAACGCATGCTGAGCTTTTCTCCCCAGCCTATTACCACCGCTTCCCTTCCCCACATATCATCTCCACACTGCACAAAGAGGGTAGATGACGTAGCATCATTGTAGAACTCCAGGACTGACACCAGCTATTGTCTTCAGGAACAAATGGTATTGCTTTTGGATTTAGTTAAAGGAAATGGTTAGACAGGATTTGGATTTAAAAATTTCCCTCTTACGCCATTTTTATCGAGTTTGCTCCTGTTGTGATAGGTTGTCACTAACAAGTAGCTTATTATGAATAGACGCAACCTGGCCCAAAAAAATCCACACATTCTAGTATTTAGTTTGCACTTTTGCTTTGATTTCGTTGGCCAGTTCATGTGTGAGAATGATTCCTCATGCTATCAGAACCACTTTTTCACAATTTGTGTCCTGGAATATGGCCGTGCCATATGGGAAGAAAAAAAAATAGATGGAGTAACCTGGTCATTTAGTACATTCAGGTCGTCAGCTGACTTAATTTTTTTGCCACACAACGTTGCTGAGGCCAGACCTGACCAAGTGAAGCAACCCCTGATCATAATACTCCTCCAGATAAACCTCCAGAGGTTTGGACAGTGGCCATGCGTACCCACAACACACTTTACTGTACACCATAAGTGTGTACAGTACTTATACTTGTATATAATTCCACCACACTAGCAAGAAGAGAATCCAGATGATAATTTCAAATTTTGTTCCTCTCTTGATTTCATTCTAATGTTGAAACAGAAGTTTCTTCCACTGTCCACCTCCAGATTTTCTTTGTCGGCCAGATGTCGTTTCTACAGTATCTTAAAGTCACAATGAGCTGTACTATAGGTTGGATATGTATGCCATTTATTTTTAAACATGATCTCTTTTTTTATCCCTGTTACACATCATGCTGAGTAATCTCACAAGGAAGAGCTCATCATCAGTCCCTGAGCTTGTCGATTGCGAAATTCTAATTAAGAACGATTCAGTCTCTCGCACTATAATCAGGTGACATTTGCAAGACTGTACTCGTCATTTGATATAAATAAGCTTCAGCTTTGATAACCGATGTGCTGATTTGTTCTTGAGTGTGAGTAATGAGAAGCAGCGAGTAGTCAAGACAGCACAGAGTAGTTGCTTCGTTAGGTTCTGTAAACACGCTCTCACCCCTCTCCCAGCTGTGTTCATGATAAGCAGGTTGTTCTGAACGTCGAGTGTATGTTTCCTAGGCAACTTGTGCTGATTACCTACGGTTGTTTAGAAACAGATGAGATGGCTCGATGCAGCACCTGCACTGTTTCTCGGCCATAGGCCCTGATCAACACCCATGTGCAAGGATTTCTACTAATATACCATTAACGTATAGTCATTTACTCATGCAGTAAGCTTTAGCTGATCTCGGTTTTAATGTGCAAAAATTAGATGTTGGTGCTTATAGCAGAGATGGTTACGGTGCAAGGTGAATCAGTTTGCATGTATATTATTATTTAAACTGGAAAGTTCAAGAAAACTCTTATCTCATGTTGTCTTGTGATAAGTCTGTGATTAAAGTCTGATAAACCTACTGTGAGAATCATGGGTTGAGTACATTAAAAGATCTTTGTTTGATATTTATAGCCAGACGATACCTTTTGAAGATTTATATTCTTCATTAATCATATTTCCTTTGCCTTCTGTTATGTTTGTGTTCATAGAAACCTTAGTGTTTTTATGTTTAGTTAGAAAAGAACAACTGGGGAAATTCTATTAGTTGCTTGTGGGTCCTGCTATTCTTTCCTTAAGTTGGCTTAAAATGTAGCATAAAGATAGACTGGGAAATGAAAAGTCATAAATAAGAGTGAAAATAATTAAAGTTTTGGGTTTCTGTGCAGTGGTTAGGCTTTTTTTTTTTTGCCAAGAAACTTAAATCATCCTGAACTGCGTAGTCCGGACTATGATCTGCCATCAAATCCTGCTCTAATGACGAAGAGGAGATTAATCTACATCCCCAGTCACCTTTGACCCCTTGCTCCTTCTTCCTACCTTGACCTTTTGAACCTTAAAGGGGGCAGGGTGAATAGGTCCTGTATAATCAATAGCCAGGGGCCATCCTTTCAGTAAGACTACTTTTAGAGGACGTCTAGGGCCAATGCACTGAGTGGGTGGAGGAGCTGATCTTTACAACCCAATGGTCATTGAGATGGCAGCATGACTGTTTTAGGCCTGACTGGTTATCACTGGAGTCAGAGGCGTGACTTCACATTTTATTTATGTTAGCCATTCAATAGATCCCCCAGGGTTTTTGCTTTTCCCTCCCTCTTGTCCCATGAATCTGCTTTCTGACGTGACATGGACGAGTGTTTGCCATGGTTTCTGATTATCTCGACGCAATAAAGCCTGCTTTTTTGGTCTGAGGTAAAAGCTACAGTCTTAGGGTGAACTGTGGTGCGCCCACACCGCAGGGCAAAACTGTAGTCGGGTTTGGTTTCAGTCATAACTATGTGGGGCTCTCCCATATAAAAGCCCATTTGGAGATAGAGATCTGTTCCCCATGCTCATATCCTCAGCCTACAGCAGTTCCACATAAGGAGCTTTTTTTGGAGTCTTTCTTTCGTATAATGAATAGCCTGGCTTTTTGTGGCTATAGGATGTACAGTTCTTAAATGAGCTGTTTCTGCATTTGGATGTTGTTAGATGAGAGAAGCCGTTGGTTAACCAGCGATCACATAGTTTTTCTACTGGAGATGTGTCTTTATAGTTCGGGTTGTGTGCGCATCTAGTCCATCGCCTGCTCTGAGCCGGGTTTGTCACCACAAGAAAGAACATTTTTAAAGCTGATAAAATTTAAGGAAGTACAACATGATCATATTTAAAAAATCTTGCTTAAGCTTAACTCTCCTATTTTCATTTCACATTTGTATCTAATAATGCTTGAATGGAAAGTAATTTGTTAAAATGTCCACAGGGTCTCATGAGAATTTATATGTTCCAAACGAACTTCTTTGTTTTCTAGGAAGCAGCAGAAAATATTTAGACTGACAGCAATTTTGACTCACTTTAATGTAATGGCACCACAATTGGACAATCTATTGAGTCACCAGTCCATTTCCAGTCCAATCCAATTTTACTTTACTTTGTATCCAGACCTCCATGTGGAGACCATAAAAGACTGTGCTTTTGCAACAACATTGAGACTGCTCTTATTGTATAATGCAACACAGTGTTAAATCCCTATTTTGGAGTTAACATTTGGCCTCACCCGGGACTATCGCCTTGGGCTTTGACAGCTGGGTCAGTGGATGTTCACATCAATTATTCATCCCTTAAAATGATTCTATAAGTACCAGATATGTCTTTCTCTTGAGTGTTCTGACAAAACATCCCCAGAGACATGACATTACTAAATGACTTTCCTAATTTGGTCCTGTAGACTTCATTTTCTGCTGTGAAAATTGATGTGATGCATTGTACCTGCTGCTTTCTCTTCACTTTTGTCTCTGCATGTCTTTTCCAGGTTAGACGTTAACTTTCTGCGAGGGCTCCCACAAGGCCTGGCTTATTTTTCGTAATGGCTTTGAGGAGCTAGAACGACAATACCTCTCTGAAACTGTTATTCATGATGGCAGAGCAGCAAGCACTGAAAATAGACTGCACTTGACACTGCGTTCTGTGCCCAAGTGCTTTGCTCTTACTCCTAACCTGAATGCAGCGCCACTCAGTTTAGCTGGAGAAGAGGCTCTTGAGTGAGAGGGAGTAGAACAGCATGGGCTTTGATGCAAGGCTAAAATGTGAAACTTGTCCAGTCCTTCATTGTGTGAAAGTAACTAGTTTAACATGGACATACATTTTAAAAAACACTTTGATATGAGCAATCAAGCGTCTGTACTCCCCTAGATACATGCATGTCTTGATATATGTGAGCCATTTTATTTAGCTCCCTGGATGGCGCAAGTGTGTAACCACAATGCAGCGGTGTGTGAGTCGATGGATGGATGAACGGATGGATTGGATAGATGAATTGATGAGCGTGTGTTGGTCTTGATTGCTGTTTCCGCCCAGTCACAGTCCCCAGTGTGTTATAGAAGACATCCTGTTCTTGTTTCAACTGTAGCTCATTTACATTTACACAGTTGTCATATGTGCTAACATGAGCTAAGCTAACAGGATTGTAAGTCTAAAAGTTAAGCTTGTTAAAATTGACAGGATTTCTGTGGGGCTTTTAGGTCATTTCATAAACCTTTTAAAATCTTCATAGCCAAGAATAACCAGTTAGCTAAAACAAGCAATTAGCATGGCTAATTGTAATCACTGAGTTAGAATGAGCTAACCTGACAGGTTTTTAGCATTATGAAGCTGGTTGATAACAATGCTTTAAAGTTTTTTGTTTTCCTGTAAAACATTTTATTTTGTATCATTTTCAGCTTTGTTTTTTTTTTTTTTTACTTAATGGGTGTTAAATGTGAGACGATGGAGTGCTGTAATCACCATTAATAGCCTAGCACACGCTAGGCTTATTTAATTGCGTTTGATCCAAAAAAAACTTTGATCAACATATACACGCTGGTAAATTAAATGGTTATAATAAATAGTTAAACAACTTGCATGATGTACTGTATTGTACAAGAGTTAGTTCCAGTCGAGTAATCTGATTTTTGTTTCAGATTATTCGACGAGGTATTCAATGAGTGCTGATTTTAAGCATAACACCCACTGAGACTTTTAACTATATGTATCACTCCGTGTCACAGGTGTTCTAACAATCGTTAATTGCACTATTTGTCAGTTCTCAGCAGGGGTGAAAGTAATTCGGTAATGTCTGCAGTACTGAAAAGAGGAGAGAGCACCTGTCTGCCAAAACCTATATTAAAAATCAGTCAATCGAAGCACTTTTAGCTAAAAAAACACATCTATATTAAAATAACACGATACAAAGTCGATCCGAATTGCCTTTAAACTGTCCATGTATTTTTATTTACAGCTGACACAAGCTACAAAACTAAATAGATTCTAACACAAGGCTGAATCCCGAATCCTTCTTTTAACCCTTTACCATTTTACACCCTCAAACATTAGCTTTACATTTAACGCTATTTGGGATTTAACCATGGAAACTTGGAAGTTAGTGAAAATATAATGTAAATCGTTAGTTTCTCAGGACTGTCCAGCACCTCCATGGTTTAATCTCCACACTTTTTTGGCTACATAGTTCCAAGTAAACTAACTGTCAGACGACAGCTCCAGCCATCGCAGTTAGTTAGTTCCGGCAGGATATGTGTTGGCGGAGCAAAATAACTGGTTAAAGAAACAGGCAAATCATAGAACTGTTGTATAAAAGCAATGGGGGGGGGGGGGGGGGGTTACTATGAATAAGATGGAGCTTGAATTGAATTGAATTACATTCTATTTTAATATAGTTCTTTTAACAATGGTCATGTCATGAAACAGCTTTACAGAATCAAAAGAAAAAAAAAATAGGAAAATCAGTATGAAATGTGTGAGAAAAAATGTACAAATATTCCTATATGTTGAGGGACAAAGCTCAATTATCAGGATTTTGAGTAACTGCTCCTTCAAAACTAGAGCCTCATCATTGTTCCAAGAAGACCATGGGAAAGAAGGACAAAGACATCAGAGGCTGTAAGTTTGCCCTGAGGTGACAGGGTCTCTCAAGATTAAGGAATGTGGGGTTTCTGTGACTTCCTCAATATTACTTTCCCGTGTAATTACCTGGAGATATGGCAACTCCGAGTCCTGGCCTTGGCCTGAGCAAATCGCTGGAGCCTGATTGGTGGGATCGGTGAGGTGGAGTTACACTAACCCATCCATGTCCTACAGGAAAGTCTGTCTTTCTCCTGTTCCATGTACTTTTGTCTGTGGTTTCAGGTTACATCTGTGAATTTGACACCGCCGTGAGGGGGCATAGTCAGTAGTTTTGCAGAAAGAGAGATGTATCTTGGTAGTCATGGGAATGGTTTAACCCTGTAGCTGAAACTTTGTAGCTGAAACTGAAAAGATGTCTGTCAGATAACATAATGTTATCTGACAACACCCCTATTTATGACTTGGTTCTCTGTAAAACTTTGAAAACAGTCTGTCCTGGCTTGACTAAAAGTTACAATTTGTCATTCTCAATGCTGAGAATTCCTCTCAGCTGTCTTTCTCTTAGCACTGACTGATAATAACTGATGTACTGGAAAGTATAATGAATCAGCCTAAGGGTGCTTTCATGTATAAAGCCTTATGTTTGAACAGTACCCTGGATTTGACTCGAGTGCAAGAAGTCAAACAAGCATGTCCAGTTTTATGGGTTTTGTAAATTCTAGTTGCTAAAGTGATCCACAGAGACAGGACTGTAGTGCTGTAAAAAATGTGATGTGTTCACATTGGTGGGGGAAAAAAAGGAAATAAACATTGGATATGATACGCAAAACATTTTAAACCATTTGTTTGGATAATTATCTAATCATTTATCCAAATTCTGAGTTGTAATTTCTACACGCACTTAGCAAAAGGTTTGTTTACACTTTTCCCTCGCTGTATTTTTGATGGATGAATGGAAGAGTTTTGAGAACTTTTTTCCACCCTTCGTAGTGCTAGCGGATCACAGCAGGGATATGAGGCCTGAGCTGCTTTTCCTCCACAAAGAGATTTTAAAAGGAAATTACTTATGGAAATTACCCCGATAAATGAACAGGGGGAAAAAACAGCATATGATTAGTATTATTCATTATTGGAAAAAAAATCCCTAAAATGAATGAAAGAGTACAAGGTTTCAAAGATCAAGTGAGATATTGAATCTGTTTATTGCAATGTGTACATGTGCCCATCTCCAAACTGCCCGTGGTTTATCTTCCAGCTGCTTCTTTGAGATAAGAAGTTCATTCACATTAACTTCAGCTCTTTCCCACATGCTTAGCCTTTCACACTCTTTACCAGTCCTGTAAGCTGATGCTGTTTTCTGTGTCTTGTTGTCGGGATTTTGTTTGTTTATGCGTACCCATGACTTTAGGGTTTGAAGTGGAGAAGAAAATCTGCCTCTTCTTCTTCTTCTTCTTCTTCTACTTCTTCCCTTTTTTTTTTTTTTTTTGGCAATACAAAAGAACTACCAGCATGCACAGACATGATCTAAAGTTGAGTGCCGTTGAGTGCCCCAAGCCTACAGGTTCCTGCACCGGAGCAAAAGCAGCTCATGGGAAATCAACACCCATTCTTAAAAGTCTCTGATCCTAATCATTGATTAAAATAATTCAATTAGAAAATCATGTCGATTCTCATCTGCCTTCTAAGCTGTCCTTTTGGCTGCTGTCTTCTTTTTAATCATGCTTCCATTCCCTTCAACTTTATCCTCGTGGGACTGGGATGACTTCTCTCATCTTGTGTTTACGCAGCGTTCCTTTATTACTCCTGAATCCTTCTTCCTCAGGCTAACATGGCTGGCAGATACTCTTGCACTGTGGTATGGGGCTGGAATATAAACGATGGCCCGAGTTTGGCTTCTCCTGTTCAAAGCAGGGTTTTTTTTTGTTACTTTTGAGCCAGAACGGGGTAAAGAATGCAGAGATGAGAAGGACACCACAGGAGGGTAATGGGTTTGCTTTTATGGAGACTATCTACAGTAAATGTCCAGCAGAACTGGATAATAATTCCCATGTGGTCGCAAAGCGAGACGTCACACAGTGTTTCTTCTTGAAGCCTGTTAAGCATGCGAGGTCTTTGAGCTGTAGCTGTAGTGTACTATAGCTCATTTGCTTTGTATTTTGCCTTGATGTTTAGCTTTACCACTACATGTCTCTGGATAATTGTAGGGTAATATAACAATGAAGGAAAGTCTACATGTGTAGATTTTGTAAGTATCCCAATTTGATATTTTATCCTGCCCCCCCCCCCCCCCGATTTTGTTACAGTTTTAAGTTATTTATTTAGTTGATTAAATAAATGTAGCTTGTGCTTTATAACATTAGTTTTCTATTTAAACAATACAAACTACCTTCAAATACAAGAGTTCATTTAATCATCCACCCCGTCATCCACCATAATTATTATTTCTAAACAATCTTGGCAAACAATTAATTTTTACCACACGGTATGAAAATGTGTCAATAATTCAGAGTGTACCATCGGTAAGATTATAAAATATGGTGACGTTTTACTACCTCAAATGGCTCCATGGTTGAGCGGTTGCGAGTACGTGGGCGCGTGCGGCTTCTAACTCAAGGCACGCGGGTCGTCTAACGCACCCGATCTTTAACTAATTTGTGCTAGTGGTGTTTGAAGTAAGTGTGTGTAATGCCTAGGTTTAAGACTAATTTGCTCACAGAATTGTGAGGAAAAAGCCAGATCAGAGGCTTTTAACACGTGTGATTTATTTATTTATTTATTTATTATTTTTATAATGTAATTTCATAAAAATGTGTTTCTGTCCTGCCACTCAGAGGATTCTGCGCTCAGTACAGAATCGGTTATATCTGAGGCTCATCTTTTTTTTTTTCCTTTTTTTTATATATATAAAAATAGTTAAATAACAATTTTTAAGTGATATGTGAATCACTACACAAAAGAATCACAATTAATAACAGAACATTAACCCCCATATCTTAAAGAAAAAAAAAAGATTACATTTGACTATTATTGTGTTGTCTGAGGACATTTCTGCTGGAACATCCTAAGCATTGTATAAGGTATATTATTAAAGATACAGTGGCAAACAGTTATACCTTTCTTTGGCTAAACCGTTCGCGAATTGAATAAGCGTGCACATAAAACAAGACATTTGAATGATTCAGTAGTAGGTAATTAGCAGTCAAGTACAAATCTCTACTGTATGTTCTTGCATCAGTTTGCTATTTATAAGAAGAAATGTTGAATCATTTATGTTAATTAATATTTAATGGCAATACCATCTCATCAAGAATTCAAACTTTTGTACAAAATGTTCAATTCACTTAATAGTATTATCAGTTTTATTGTTTTTTTATTTTATTTTATATTTTAAGCTCATGTCTGGTTCTGTGGTTTCAGAGGAATGAACAGTCGATAGCTAGTCATACGGAACTTGCAAGCTAAAACCCTACTGAATAGTGTAAGAAATAATCTGTAATATTGCCCCAAGTCTGGAAAGATTACAGAATCCACTAAGATTTCATACAAATAATAATAGTGGCTTTTTTTTTGCTTTATTTGACCTTTTTCAATCATGGTTTGCTGCAACCCTGAGCATTCCGTTGCCTGACAGGTCGCGATATCAGTTTAAAGAAGAGTCCTAAGATGATTCTGAACAAGGAGCAAAAAATGACTGTAGGGATTGGCCAACATGTCCTTGCTATCTAAATGTAAAAAAAAAAATAAAAAAAAGTCAGATGTGATCTGATCTAAACTGAATGTTATGGTAATATTACACAACACAGTCTCCTCTGTAATGAGCAGTGAGCTTTAGTGCAGGAAGAGGACTATTAGGACCAGAGAGCTGCTGATTCAGAATGTTGTGAGAGACAGGAAGAGCCTCAACAGTATTTAAATCCAGTTAGCATAATGGCTGGATATTGTGTTGCTTTTTGCTCGCGCTTAGTTTCTGGGAATAAAAATATTACATAATGTCTGTGAACCTTCGACATCATTTTATCAATGAAATTTTTCTCTTTTCTTCTTTTTTTTTTGCCATTTTTTTGGCCACCTGACTGTGTGTGTGTTTCGGTTTCACTTGACAGTTTTGGTGTGTTTAGTTACAGTATGTTAATAATGTTTTCAGCCTGCAACTCATTTACGTTACATAGACTTCACTACCAACAGCAACTTGCTGTTTCATGAGTTTTGCTTAGCTTTTAAAATTATTATTATTATTGTTGTTAATAGTTAATAATAATAATAATAATTATAATATTATTATTATTATTATTATTATTATTATTATTATTATAAAAGTTGTTCTTGACACAGCATTCCCATTTTCCCCTGATGCACATGACAAAAACTTAACAGTAGGAATATTTAAACTACTGATCTACGGCTACACTTTTTCTGTCTTGGTGTATCTCTACAGTAAGCGATGTCCATCACATAACGGCATTTAGGACTTGAAATTATAAGACTGTATAATAAAAGATTTATGTCTTCTCCTTAATGGAGTTTTTTTTGCTGTTGCTTCGATGTTTAAAATCCTAACCTTTCTGGCCTTTGCTGTCTATCTGCAAAGTCTTATTTGTGTATCTTTAACAAGCACATGGGTGATAAATGCAATCAACCTTTCACACGCTTGGCTTTGGCACAGATTCCAGTACACTTGATCCCAAATTGTGATGTGCCTGGGCATGGATCAGCGTACAACAATGTTCAAGAACACATTTTAACACCTTCAGAAATCTCCTTACACAACCCTACACAACCATAGCTGTTAAAGTAGGAAGCTGTTAAAGTAGGAAGGCAAACAAAGGAGTCTCTCTTGACATTTTTTAAATTTTATTTGCAGAATATCAGTAATCCCAGGTATAGGACAGAACTTTAAATGTTTTTATTTTTGTACTATTATTCCCCTTGTGTTTATTGATGGCTCAAAAACCATACTATGCGTAT
>JAAGKR010002187.1:68236-101463 GCA_011419295.1 Clarias macrocephalus
CATGTATGAATGTCTGTGTGTATGTGTAAGAGCCTATAGAATAATGAAACTATGCAGGTGTGTGTTTGAAGGCCGTGGCCGTGTGTGTGGCCTGTTAGACCTACTAGGTCTCGCTCAAATCCCTCTGGCGATGAACGCTGGGGATTTCTGAAACTATTCCTCACTTTAGACCTGCTCTCTGGAGCTTTGGAGCAGCTCAGTGTTATCGTAACGCTTACTGAAGCGGTGTTGCTTTTAAGAGCTTCTTTTATCCTGCAAAATCAAAAAATCCTTTTGATCCTCAAGTATGGACGGGTGCGTGAATTTAAGAATGGACGCACATTTGTTTAGGGTGTATTCTGGATGACTAAAAAAAAGAGCTAATTACAGGAGATCCATGAGCCCTCAGCTTCAGTATAGTTTACTACATAACATGAGCTGAATGTCCCACAGGGCGGGGAAGACGTGGGAAAAGGTCGCTTTTTGCTGTGACTTGTCTTAGCAAGTCCAGTCCTCCATTTGGCCACAGCTGAGACACGTTCCTGGGGGTGGAAATGTGATATGTATCCCTGTGTTAGCATTCTCTACACTGACATCATTCCCCAAACAAAAGTTAAGTGTACAATGTTGTCATGGGCAAACAGCACACAAAAAAAGTTCTGTGTGGGTTTTTTTTCCGTCCTTTTTGTTGTGTGGCACACAAAGTGCATAGAGTAAGGATTACCAGTTTTTAGCTGTCTCAAAGTACCCACCAAAACTGCAGTATGATCTTATCTTGAATCAATTAAAAGTGTGATACAGGGTGGTCTGGATTTCTTAGCAAAAAATTTAAATTGATTGCTGGCCATCGAGGAACATCTGTATGCTCTGAATACAAGAAGATTGAACGGGCGTTTTCACATCACCCACTAACTACCAGTTGCACTCCTCTCACCACTCCCCCACTGGACAGCGTTCACATTGTTTTTTGCACACCATTCTCAAGCACACTTGCATATTTAAATGCTCCGGTACAGCAGGTGGCAGTACTTGATTTGTGAGCTACCATTAAACACTAGAAGAAAAAAAACGAGGATGTTATCCTTCACACGATGCCTAATATTATTAATATTTCTGGAAAAAATGTCACAAATAACGTTCTCACGTGCCTTCATAGATTATCAGCAGTATAGGTCAGAAAAGGAAAGTGGCCATGCTACGCGCACAAAGATTTCGGAGCACTAATGACCTCACGTTTAAACCGCGATCTTCTTGCGTTCCGTTTAATGGCTGCAATATCTGATTCGATATGAACATGATGCATCATTCTATGGGAATATACAGGGAATGTATTCTTATAAAAACATAAAAATTTCTGGTAAGGTTAATTAACTCTTGTGTCACCTTTAGATGTTAGACATATTGTGTAAAGTTAATGGTAAAAAAAAAATCACCATGAAGGCCATTTCAGTTTTAGGTTATAACACAGCAAAAGTTTGTCAGTTTTGTTTAGCGTTGTGTTTGCCCTGTTATTCATTTCATTATTAGCAAATCGTATCTAATTCTCGATCCTCAACCTACCACTGGATTTCGGGTACAAATGTTAGAGAAGGTCTGAGTTTGGAGTCAGGCTGACACTGTGAGTTCAGGTAAAGTCTAGATACAACAGGCTCCTATTCACCATGCAGCTGTGAGCGTGTTGAGCACCGGTTCCAGCGGCATTTCCTCCTGGACACGGATTGCTATGGAATGCCTACAAATCTGGCTCAGGATAGTAAGAAAAACATGCTCTGTGCTGCTGAATTGTAGTGGGGTGGCTTAATGCCTTAAAGATAGCTTATTAACTATTCTCTTTAGGAATGTGCAGTGCAATTTAAATTCTTTTAACAAGATTTAAGTTTGAAACAAAGTATTTTTTGTAAGTGAATATTTTTAAGAATTTATTCAGAAAGGCAAGTGAAAAATAGAAGGATAAATCTTTGAATGTAAATGCGTGCAAGTATAGGCGTATAATGTCTGTTTAGGAACATATGAAAAAAAAAATTCTTCTGGTTTGATGATCAAATTTTTACACAATTCCAAGTCAACAGGATGGAGATCGAGGACAACAACTGCAGCATATTTCTCACATGCACAGGACGCCATCGCTCACCCACTCCCTCACCTCCTGTCGTCACTCTAGTCTTCCTTAGGTACTTCCTCGTCCCAATTTAGCAACGTAGCAGATGGAAAAGTAATTCCGAACCAAGAGAATTAATTTTTTCGCTGTTTAGCCCTAGAGGTCTACAGTCTATTGATGAAAGCAGACACGCAGCGCTACTGTATACAGTACCATATGTTTAATCTGGCGATAATTTTAGGCTCCATTCAATATTTTTTGCTCCATGCATTCTGCTTTCTCCACATTTCTCTTAAATGAGGAGTTCATATCCGTATCCAGCATAAACAGACATGCAGGATATCACGGAGCAGCTGAGCAAACACCTTTTCGTTCACAGTCTGCTTGTTTCTCCTACAGTATATCTTGTGCTCCTCCTGTAAGGCTGTGCTCCTTTATTTAGCTTGGATTTGATGGGTTGCCATCATTACACACAGTGATTGATCCCTCATCCATCTGCTTTATTTGTTATGTCTGCTTTATGGTCATCAGTTAACACTTGACCAGTATGTCTGTTAAGCTCAGATGAGGTAAAAGTGACAAAAACAATCCATGCTTAAATGCAAAATACACTATAAGTATTATTATTATTATTATTTTATTTAGTTATTTATTTTTGCTTGCTAATCCTGCACCAGACTAAAAACAAAGGGAAGTGCTCTAGTGGTTATTAACCCACAAACCCAATTAGATTTGAGGCCTACATAAGCAGAAGTCTGAAAAGATACGTTTCCATTCTCTGTGTGTGTGCGCCCGTTTGTGTTTGTGTGTGTGTGTGTGTGTGTGTGGGTGACCACAAATGTCTCGTGAAATGGTATTAGGCTAATAGCAATACAGTCCCTACCATCCTGCTGTTAGCAAAGTAGGCTAGCACTCAAACAAGGCTTTTTATCTGACCTTTTGTGCTTAGAAAGGAAGTCTAGATTAAAGCAAAAGTTAATTTTGTAATTTTAAACCATTAAAAAAAAACATGTAGCATATTAAGTCTAATACGTTTTTTTTTTTTCTTCTTCTTTTTGTAAGACTCGGAAACTAAAAAGGAAATCCAGCATTATGTTCTCAGCAGTTTATTTTAACTCAATCCAAAGCTTATTAGCAAGATAACCGCTAATAAAAGCGAGGTTGTTTATCACATGTGGACACGAGTGATATGTTAGTATCCGAGGATTGATTTGCATCAAAATCCTAACCTGTTTTAACTGAAAAGCTTAAAGTCATGAAAATATACTGTATATTACCAGCAATCAAAAGCGTTAGCTAAATTAGCCGAAGAGCTACAGTACTGCTTGTAGGGTAGTTCATTTATATCACAGCTAAACAGACTAAACAAATGTTAAATCTGGGGTTTAATTTCCTGAAATCCATGATAAACTTCTCATCGATTTAGTTAAACTGAATCTAAAAAAAAAAAAAAAAAATATATATATATATATATATATATATATACTTTTACAGCAATCCCTAACCAGTCAGTAGATAGCGGCAAATAAACTAGCTTCCTTTTACTACAAACACTATGTCAGTATTAGAGTCTTGAATTCATTTGTACTCTTCTCAAAAACTTTTCCCCTAAATATAATATTTACAGCCTTGACTAAGATTAACTGTTAGCTTGTCGACTAGCTAACTGATTAAAAAAAAAAAGGTCTCACGTCAAATGTTGAACTACGATGTATGAAAATGTCATTTACCTAGTTTTAACATATCTGACTCAAACATTAATGATAATCAGTGAAGAATTGGAGCACACTTAGAGCAGTTTTTAATCTCTAAGTCTGTAAACATTGAGACATTTTGGACTAGTGTTTATTTATTTATAGAGCCAGTGTGCTGAGAGGACTGTGTTTTGGTATTAATCTGTTGTCCTCTCTGGAAAATAAGTAGATAATAGCAGTTTCCATGTATGAGCTATGAACCTCATAAAGGGCTCCTTGGGATTTGGAAAGTGAAATAAGAATTATGAAGCTAAATTATTCATAGAAAGCTGCACTTATTCAAAGCATTTTATATATACTGTATATAGAAAATAAACAGCATCACCCTATGAAATGTCTATTATTGCTTGTTTCACAGTTGAATTTGTCATTATACAATACAAATTAACCTAATAAAAAAAGGTTTTAACATGGATAGTTTTAAAAGGAATGCAGTTGACTCTCATGTGACCTGTAGTTGACTCCAATGTGACTTGCGGCGGTTCGGATTTAATGTTACACTGACTGAAACATGATTATAAGCGTGTCCTGTTACTTCCGTAACACATGCCATAATCCTAATGGGAATTCCCTCAAATGTGAAGAGTTAGTTGTGATTCTCTCTCTCTCTCACACACACACACACACACACACACACACACACACACACACACACACACACACACGCAAACATAATAACTTTAGTCAGAAGGGAAAATTTATGAAAACTAAAAGCAAAAGTTGTTTATCATATGGTTTCACAGGGGTCTTGTGAAAACCATTCACAATGTAGGATTTTTTTTTTTTACTGTTATTTCATATATGTAGTTTTTTAAACTAAAAGTGTAAAAAAAAAAAAAAGTTAAATACTGTACGTGAAATATGTTTTTACTTGTTTTTGCCTCAATTAGAAGTAAATTTAGAACAGTTATAAATGTTTTTCCCCAAAAAACAAGAAAAGGAGAACTTTGCATTAAAATTTTACATTCCCCGTCCATTAAATTTTCCAGTTAATTTTACATTTCTTCATTATTTACATACATATACAGCGTATTGAAGATCTAAGGGCACAATGCAGGGTACACCTGGGATGGAATGCTAGCCCTTTGCATGGCACAACCACACGCTGACAATCACACACTACAAGCAATTTGAACATGCCAATCAGCCAACAGTGTATGTCTTGGATTATGGGGGGAAACTGGACTACAACTAGGCTACAATTTAATGATTTAATTCATTAATTTATTAAACTTCACTAGATGTACCCGAGACTTTGTTCACATGTAATTTAATTGCACACCTACTGTAAGCGTGTTTTAACTAATGTCATCTGTTGAATTTATCAGATTTCAATAGCACACTCATAAGTGCATTCGGTTAAATTTTGATTTTTAAATTTTGATTTTTATTACTAAATTTATGATTTTTTTCAAGGTCTTTTAAAAAAAAAATGATACAAGGACATTTTGCATAACATTTTAAAGTAGCATATCTTCTCTTCCTGTGGGACAATTATGATGAAACAAAGCCTATATGTTACCTCATGCTCGGCCAAATACATCCCAAATGTACTCAACGTTAATATTAATATTTTATTAATAATATTAATATTAATGTTAATATTCGTTCAGTAGTTTTTACGTGATGTGTGCACAAACAATCAGACAAACAGACGGACGAAAATTCCCAAAACCATCTTGATTTGTTCTATTACTCATTTTGCGTCCTGGCGTACAGACATGCCAACTTTTTTTTATTTGCAGTTATATATGTATACATAACCAAAGTAAAAAACAATAATGCCTGAGTTTATTTCTGCAGTGATTCATAATTTGCAGCCATGTTTGTTAATCTGGCTCCTTACTTACCTACTGTAACTACATAGCTACCTAACATGATCTTTCTAGAAAGCCAAGGCAAGGTTAGCAAGTGAATATAATCATTCTTTATATTGTCTTGATGAAAAATATTTATTGTATTGTAAAGCTACATTAGAAACAGGGAGGAAAAACAGCTTTGGATAGAATTTAGCGGGTGTCAGAATTTAGCGGGCGTTTTCCAAGCTCCATACATGAAAAGGAAATGCATGGTCTTTATTGATAGGAGTTGATAAGAGACTATAGCAGTTAGTAGGGTAATAACTAATTACACATTATGCATTTATACATACAATGCATACTTGTACATAGAAAATTAATGCCACTTTTCCTGGTCTTATCTGTACGCTAATTATATATATTTTTTATTCATGCATTACTTGACACTTCGGTAAATATGCAGTATTATACTGTATACATGAAGTGTATCTTTCCATCCACAGCACAGTGACCTAGCACTCCAAAGCTTTTGAGCTTGTGAGCAGATTTTTTAACAGATCCCAAGTCTGACATTGTTAATTAGGCTGTTGTGTTGATCTTTTTGTTTGGGAAAGCGTAGGCTGTGATTCCCTTCAGTGGTTTAAAACAGATGGTGATCTGGTGCTGGACAGCCCTCTACAATATGCATGCTCTTGTGGCTGCTGTAGCTATTTCTGGTGCCACTGATCATCAGCCCCTTTATCATCAGGGATTCTGGTATTTTATGGCCCAAATAACTATTGACGCCCAGCCATATGGGGATCTGAGATTCTAGAGTCTATGCAAAGTGTGTTTCTAGTCCCAGCCAGCCACATTTAATAAGTTAATTGAGAAGAAGCACTTCAATGAGATCTTTACTATGTAACAGGAGCTTAAACAAAAGTTGAAGTTTATTATAAGGTTGGTTCTTGGTTTAGTCTAAAAGTTTCATTTCTCTAAAACAGGTTTGTGCCCAGTCTGTATCCTTGCTTTAGTGAATAATCTTAAGTGCATGTTTTGGATTTGTACAAAGAGAACTGCTGCTGTAATCATAAAGCAACCAACTGCCTATTAAACAACATTTTAACATGTAGTATTGTTTGATCTTATCGTATTCAATAAGGAGTTTTGGATAAGCTTGGAGTTAAATACCTAAGGATAAGGAGTTAAATACGATGAACTTGGCTTAGACTGAAGAAGCTCCTTGGATGAGTAGTGAAACGTTTCTACTGAACTAAGAAGTCGTCCGGTTGACACGACTCAACTTCCAGATATTGGATAAAGAGTATACGGATCCCACTTAAATCCCACTGTCCTCTGTCACCTCTGGCTCATTAGGGGTCTGGAATTCTGCAAAGCTGCACTGCTCCGTACAAACAGAATAAAAAAGAAATTCTGTAACATTTTCCTGGTGCAATTAAAGTGCAGCTTTACGTTTTGTAGCAGAAAACCTTTTTTATTATCCGCCACATCTGCCATCAGAGGAATAGTCGAGTGGCCACTTCCAACGCATTTCCCATGATGAAAGAGGTGGTAGCTAGTTTCCCTTTGTTTAGTGAGGCCCTCAAAGGGGATACATCAGATACTACTCGCAGCAACAAAGAGACATTTTGTTTAAGAATCAGGTGCTACAATGATGTTCACGGGGCAGACACCTCGTTACACTTCTGCAGCGCTGTAGTGAAGGCTAAACACACGTAAACACGTTTACACACCTCCTGAATCTCCGAAATGGCGTACACACCTCCTGAATCTCAGAAATGGCGTTTACCCACCTCTGACTAGCGTTTACCCACTTCTGACTAGCGTTAACAGTGCTTTAAAATTTGAAGTTATTCTTTGAATGGCTTCTTATTCATATATTTTGCCCGATCAAACCGTACTGTATTCTATATCGTGCTGTTTAATCAGTATTTACGGTACCTCGACTGTCTACTGTGACATGTTTGACGACATGAATGGACAAGGATTTTTTGTAGCATGGAAATTGCCAAGCCACCTCCTGCTGATGCTGGAAAAACTCATCTAACACACAAACACACAAAAAAAGAAAAGCTGTGTTGTGAAATATTCTTTTTATATTATTATAGAGCTCGCCAGGTAGAGATGTGATTTATAATTCTTATAATATTAAACTTTTTTTTTTCATTATTCAGTTCATTGAGTGTTGTCTGATGTTAAAAAAATAATGGTGAATAATAAGCTTCACAGACTTCAGCTAGGTTTATTCCTTTCATGCTCATATTTAACAATGAATTTCATCTACAAGTCACTTTTTCCCCAAGAAATATTCCTAAGGTAACTTGATAACACAATTCATAGTATACCCCCGTTTTTTTATTTTATTTTTTTAAACCCACTACAGCCATGTCTTTTTGTTTAACACATACCGTTTAAACCACTCACAGGTTGACTCCCACCACCAAATCATGCCCCATATTGTTTCCTCCTTCTTGCTCCTATTTTCTTGATTCCAGTATTCTTTTTCTGCACTACAGTTCACTCTTACTTACACTTTTTGTTTGTGTAGGATTTAGATGGGTGCACAGGTGTCCTCAACTGTCTGTGTTTGAAGTAGATCACAGGGGCTTTGATCATGTACACGCGTACACACACACACACACACACACACACACACACACACACACACACAGGCACTATGACGCCGCACAGATGTTTACTATACAGGTGACCTCATGGGTTGAGGAATTTTCTTTGTCTCTAAGGGCTATTTGATACCAAGAGGTGATGAAGGACAAGACAGGCAGAGTAAACTTTAACCCAGGGCTTTGAAGTGCCAGATTTGTATGTTTTAAAAGTATAAAAAAAAAAACCTCATCACTGTTTTTTTTTCTATTCAGTATAGTTTGCTATGTTTTTTTCATTAGTGTGCTACTTATATTTACATCAATCAGATTGAGATCTGGGGAATTCTTTACATTTTTATTATATCCACCATGTTTTCATCTTCAATTTAAATGGAGCTCAAGTAGCCTGCAGAGTTTATGCTTAAAGGTTACGGTTCAGGTTTAATATCGAATGTAGTGGAATTAGATTTATATTAATTTCCGTGATTTTCTTGAGTGAGTCAAGGAATTGGATGCTTTTCCATTCCAGGTCCCTGCTTCTCAGTGGGACTTGTGTTCAGTTTGGCAACATGATAAAAAATATTATACCATGTGACGGATGACATCATCTTCTTCGTCTTCTTTTTCTTCTTCTTTATTGTCTACCGGCAGTTAGAATCCAGTAGGTGTATATACACCGATCACCAACAACGACTGCCAGGTACATTAACTAACATTGATTTATCAATTAAACTGATGTACCACTAAACTCATGACAGGATCTGGGCCACTCAAGGCTCATCCATGCCTGTCGGGCCCAAAGGCTAACCCATCGTTTCTGATCCCACAGAAAAGCCAAAGTGACAGATTGCTGGAAAAAAAAGTCAATGCTGGTCACAATAGAATTGCACCAGAACATCCAGTGCATCACAGTCCGCTGCTTATCTGGCATAGCAGGCAAGGTAGTTGATCCGGCTTCCAAATTCCCCAGATCTCAATCTGATTGATCATGCATGAAATGCACTGGACAAACAAGTCCGATTCATGGAGGCATATTTTATCATATTTCAGATGTTCAACTGTTCCTGTACTGGTGATGTACTTTGACATACTTACAACCGTCACTATCATGATTTATGAAAAATCTAATTTCTTCAGTTCTTTGCTTAAGTCATGCTTATCTGTAACAGTGTATATATATATATATATTTTTTTTTTTAATTCATATTCATTTACATGAAATAATTAGATTTAGATGGCTTTAATCTAAGCACATATACTTTAAGATCACCTCATTAATTTGTTTCTTGCTCTACTGGAAACCTCAGGGTCTGATATGGCAGGTTATGTGAAGTCCATTAAACATGGCAGGCCTCTCAGGGGAAATCCGAGAGCAACTGCACTTACTGTGTTTAGTGGAGTGCAGAGCAGCGGGGCTTCTGGGAGCCTCAGCGTTAATGAACTCTGTTCTTTATATTCTTAATGGCAGGTGAGATGTTAACTGAGGAAGTGGGACGTGGTTTGGTTTAAAAAAAGCTTCCGTTGAGTGCAGTGACGTCCGATCGCATTGCCGGCTACGTGTGACTCTTGGATATTCTTAAAAACAAAAAATGTACGCAAGCGATTTTATCTGAGACCGCAATCTGAACTGTGAAATTATTGTGTAATGTTTTTTAGTGTTGCTCCGGTGGTGGTAAATTGTAGAGAACAGAGCAACTTCTATAGCGACACATGTAGACCTGTTGAGCTTGATTGACAAAACCCATACTTTATTATTTACTTTCCTTGAAAGTTTTAATGTTCAAACGTGAGAGAAAATGCAGACACTATACACACTTTTTTTTCTTGCATTTTAAGAAAAAACAGCTCTGAAGCTCATACATCACCTAAAAGTGGTCAGCATTTTATCACTTTTCTAAAGAGCCCAAGCACAATGTGCTCCATAAACTTATATTCATTCATGTTCATCAGCATAAATGCACTTAACTATAAAATTTACTTGTCATGCATTAATAATTTGTTAGCTACTCCGACTTTATAGCCAAGTGAATTAAGTTTTTAGAAAAGCCCTCTGGGGCTTTTACTTGTCTGGCTCTGAACATTTCTACTTGTTCGTGTGCAGAGATTCGAGCTCAACTGGTGGAGCAGCAGAAATGTCTGGAGCAACAGACAGAGATGAGGGTCCAGCTCCTGCAGGACCTCCAGGACTTCTTCCGCAAGAAGGCCGAGATCGAGATGGAGTATTCCCGCAACCTGGAGAAGCTGGCTGAGCGCTTCATGGCCAAGACCAGAAGCACCAAGGACCACCAACAATACAAGTAAGTTCTGTGATGCACAACATGAACAAATAAGCTGATACGTAGTTAACTGACTGATTTCAGTTTTATTCATGAGACCTAGTGGCCTTTTCATATCTGAACAAATAACACTAAAGTTGAAATATTCTTCCTCCTGTTGATTTAATGACATCTCCAAAAATTGCATTATGATGCCACATTATGGTTTTTCAACACACAGACTTTAAATGCACCTTTTTATTTCTTACTTTCTGAACATCTGCATCCAATAGATGGAGTCTTAGTAACTAATGCTTTGTCAAAATTTCGTGAAGACAGATTTCAAAGGTGGTAAAAGTACCTTCTCTGTATTGTGTGTCAGTTATTCACATGAGCACAACTACTGCATACTGATATTTAATGAAATAATTATAGTCTTTTATTTTCTTGTTGCATTACTGTGCAGGAGTCATTAAAAATTCAGCTTGACTACTTCTTCTGAGGGAAAATCAATGAACTATAAATCTAGCTTCGGAACCATCTGTAAACACTTTCCTTACAGTGAAAATGAAATATTGTGCTGCTACAGTACATGCAAAATGTTCAGCACTATCAGACGCACCAGGAGTCCTATTTCTCTTGAAAGTTTTCCATGAGTGATGACGCCGAGCTACATGGCAGTACAGTAAAGCTGCAAGAATGATGAAATGCTTTTAAAACAAGCCTGTGGTCTTTCTCGTCCTGTCAGAGTTCACTATTGTCAACAAGACAGGCCCCACGTTTGCATGAGGTTTAAACTGGTTGGATAGGAAATATCTAACGGCTGTTTGCCTTAGGCCTTTGTAAATAGAGCAGACGGCTCGCTGCCGACCCGAATGAGTCCAGCAGCTGTGAGTCTGACTGTGTAACGGCCACGAGTCTCCGCTTTCACTCTGTGATATACTGGCTTGTCAGAGTAGAGGCAGTCTAAATACTCATGCATGCCATTTGAATATCGGTGAAACTCCTAGAAATGGGAAGGCCTCGTTGTTTTTGCCTCAGGCCATAGGTATATGTATGGTAACGAAAACATTGGGACTGAGGTGTGTGTGTGTGTGTGTGTGTGTGTGTGTTTTATTTAATTTACATTTTTTTTGGTCAGTGTCATGGTGTTCCTTTTGTACAGTTTTGTAGAGTAACAAGTCTGGAAAGTGCTGCTATGAATCAAGAGATAGTATTGCTGTGGATTAGAGCATGCTTAACACAAGCCAAATGGTCTGTCTGTGCTGAAGAGCAGCAAACACAACACAAATTTTAACCACATTTTAACCAAAATCAAATATAAATGTACAGTATTACCCAGCTCATTAGGCAAGTAAAAGATCGAATGTGTTATCATTTGTATTTGAATTGTAGCTGAACTTAAAACATTTAAATGTAATGATTCATAGTGAGCCAACCACACTAGTCTATTAATCCAGACTTTATAATTACGTATTATTAGGTGCTAACAAGGTAAATGTAGATCCAAACGTTTGGACTCTTTCAGTGTCCAATGTTATTAAATCCCCCCAAAAATCTTTTGTGTCTTGCTTTTGTCTTCATAATTCAAATCAATTCAATTTTATTTGTATAAATAACAATCGTCATTCGAAAGATTTATGGAAGTCTGTATGAAATGTGACCGTGTATGAAATAAGATTGTCTCTGATGAGACGAGGAAAAACTCCCCGAAATGTCAACAGGAAGAAACCTTGAGAGGAACCGGACTCAACAGGGAACCCATCCTCATTTGGGTGATAACGGATAACAGGGATTGACCTGCAGTCAATACAGTGTGTAGGAGGCTGGAATCATCTCTTGTTCTAGATAATTTCAGGAGAGGTGTTACTGTATATGACAACTTGGCATTGCAGTTCATTACCACTAATATTAAATATACAAACATGACTAAGCAAAAATTTGTAAAAAGGGGATAATGTGGGAGCCCCCTAGTGACGGGGAGGAATTGGATACGACTAAATTAGGGAGAAAATCGGGGGGAAAAAAATAAAAATAATAATAAAAAAAGGGTCACATAGGCAAAGACAGATATGCAAGGTCATGTGTTTATGATAATGATAACTTTTCTGACATGTCTGAAGCTTCCCCGTTAACCCACACCGGCATGGCATCAAGATAAGCACTTTTTTATTTATTTATTTTATTTTTTTTATGAATAGTCATTGACCTATGCTTTGTTGCCGGCATGTATCTCTGCCACTTAAGTTTTAATATATATTTTTTAGTTTTGTTTTGCAACAAAGTCAGTAAGGGTATTTTCTGTTTTCTTGCTGTTGAAACCACTCGGCAAGACTAAAAGGCCAGATGTGAGACCTGCATGTCTCAGCCACCCACGCTGCTTATTTGTCCAGCTATTATGGACCTCATCGATAATGTGATTGCAACCAAAGGAAACCTGTGAGACTGCAGGGGTCCTCTTAGAACATAATAAAAAAAAGTGCTTAGATGGTTAATACTGCAATAAGGATTAACATCTGGAGAGTGTCTTACTTACAAGATCCAGGATTGTTGAAAAATTATGAGACAAATTTTAATCTCTTGTGATAACCGTATTGCCTGGTACCAAGTTAAAGTGTAGTTGCCTATTCCAGCTGGGCTTTTTATTTAAAGGTCATCTCCGTTGTCTGTTGCAGCCCAACTGAATGACTCACGAGGTTAGACGTGAGGAAATCCATTTGAGGATATAAGAGTTCAAACGACATAGTCGTCTAATATCCCACTGACAGCTTTGTGCTGTTTTAGGAAGCGTACGTCGTCTCGTGTGAACACACTTCCTCATGTTTGTGATGATCCTCAAAACACATACACATACATGCACAAACAGGGGGGGAAAAAAAGGCAGCTGGATCAGCAGGGCTTTTGGTTTTCGACGGTTAGTGTTCTTCTATAGCCATGTTGTGGCCCCATCCACAGAGGGAGAGCGCAGCTGTTTGCTGAACTAACACATCCGGCTCTGTTTGTTCAGGGAGGCGTACTGGGATGAGGATGGCAACGATCTGATTACATCCAAAGTCCTCCTCCTCCTCGAGACTTTACAAAGATACAGAACATGTGGCTCACCAGTTTTGTCCATTATGGGGATTCTGTGTTGGACATGTTGCTTTGGTGTTAGTCAGATTGCACATGTTATTGGCTGTATCATCATTATGGACCATTCTGTGGTACAGTAAAAGCACTTCACACAGGCAGTTTTATCTGTACGAGTTCTCTTGAACAAGCTGTCACTCTAGTTTGCTAATTCCTCCACTAAGCACTCCATACTTGGTCTCTGAGGACCAATTAGCGGCCATTAGTGCGTCTATTGGCTCTGCTTGCCTGCCTGTTGAACGGGTTTCATTTCCTGTAGGTAGAAAGTGAAAGTAATTTACTGATCTTTTCATTTTTCAGCCGAGCTCTGACTGATTTGTATGGTCAGCAAAAATAGAGCTTTTGCAGTTTGCTGGGTAAAGTAGGGGAAACATCTTGCTAATGAAAGATTCTATCAGTTGCACTCATCTGAGTTTTACTTCGTTCTTAATTACCAACTGTTATGTCAGCGTTCACAACAGGAGGCCATTTGACTGACAGTTTTACACATTCTTCTATTAAATCCAGTGAGTGTCTCTCTCTTTACTAGAAGCTCATTGGAAATCAGTTTAAAAGTACTGTACCTTTAAGACTTTAAGGCCAGAAAAGTGTACAAAAGCTTTTGGACCAACTGAGGACCAAGACTTGGTTGGCGAAATCAACTCATCAGCTCTTTTTTGTTGTGTACATTTGGCATTTTTAGCAGTTCCTTAAGTTTTAAAATCCTGTAGACTAGCTGTGAAAAAAGCCTATCCCAAAACACTTGGGGCACAAGGCGGGGTACACTCTGGGCGGGGTGCTAATCCATCTCAGGGCACACGGGCAATTTGGGAATGCCAGTTATCCTAATCTGCATGTCTTTGGACTGTGGAAGGAAACCGGAGTACCCAGAGGAAATCCACCAGCATCCTCATTTCTCCTTTCACGGAGCACTGGGAGAACATAAAGATGTTTAGAGTTGCATACAGACACAAAGCGGGAATCGAACCTGGACCCTGGAGATGCAAGGCAACAGTCCTAACCACTAAGCCGCCATGTCACCGACACCGTCTGTTGAGTCACTAGGCCAACTATTGATAGTGTAGTAATATCCTGACGTCAAGAAAGTCTGGCTTGTTGGAAGCAAAATATGAAATGAAATATGGCTTCCTGACGGACTTGTTCGGCTCTCATTTTCAGTCCAGTCCCTGTACCTAACTAGTTTCAGCGGAATGTTTTTGTTTGTTAAGCCACCCAGTGACCTATGAATCTTTTAAAGCATTTAAAAAAACATCTACCTTAAGGCATAAACCAGTGAGAACTACGTGTAGATGACGACAGATGATCAGGCCGGTGATTAGTACAGTATACTGGTGGTGCTGAACTCCTGAGTGCTTGGAACAGATGAGGGGAGAAATGAGGATACTGCTGAGGAACTAATTTTGAAATTGTATCTTAAGGCACTGTTTAGCCTGTTACAGTACAACATTGCTCCCATTAATTTTATTTAATTAGGGTATACTAACGGTATAATAATATACTGTACTGTATATTAGATAGATTCTGTACAAAATTGTATCAAAATCAAAATCAGCTATTATTGACTGGCCAATAGTTTATCTGGATTTATAAATTAATCCCAGTTTGGATTTTGTTTGGCTGGGACACCCCTACCCTTTCTGTTTACCTTGCATTTGCAAACATGTCCTCTTGACCTGTTCTTGCAGTTGTTGTGTCAAAAGCATGTTCTGAAATTCCTGACCTGGAACAGTAGTTCCCAACCCTGTTTTTGTGTACCTTTGCCTTCCATGCTTTGCTTTCTTCTCTCTAAAACACCAGAGGCAACTAATCTGATAATGAACTGTAGTCTCATAAATCAGACTTAATAGCTTTCACTAGATATTTCTGTTACGTCAATAACTATCATGTTCAAAGAATTCCATATTCACCATGAAGACGCCATTTGTCTGACGATGCAGACACCCAATCGCTTGCCCTTAGCCCAGTGACACATGATCTTCATCATTTACAGCACCAGTCAAAATTTGGACACACCTTTTACATCATTGTTTTTTGTTACATTCTGAAACAACACTGAAGATTAAAAAAAATAATAATAACACATATGGAATTAAGTAATTAAATAACAGCAACGTTATTTTTGAAGATACGAAGCAAACCAAAACTTGGTCTGCTGCGAAGGGGAAGTTCAGTTAGAGTTACAGTATTATGTATTTTTTGGACACCTTCACATTGTTTTACAGTGTAGAAAGAAATAAAAGTCAGAAAAGACCGGGTGTCCGGGTGTTTTTGCCTGGTGCAATATGTGCCACTTACTGATTTTAAAAAGACGTTTGGGGGGTTCGATTTGGCGTATGCCAAAAAGGGAGAAATGTGCAGAACATGGCAAATTCAGGACTAGTATTTGAATGATCTGGGACATGGCCAGGCTTTGCCTTGCAGGGTTGGTTTGGTGTGTTAATGTGTTGTGCTCATTTTGAGAGTGTGTGGTAGCAGCCATTGATGGTCACAGCAAAATTGCATGGCCAGGTCAAAAAGTCATCTCATTATGGAACAAAGCAGCCACTGCTTTCTCAGAAAGGGCACACTGAGGATTGGTCATTTCTATTCATTCAGAGTTCGGTTTATGGATTACTCGCCTCACTGCATCACCAAGTACCATGATGCTCTCTAGAGTGGCTTGGAAACGGAGATATTTTGGTGGTGCAGGACAATATTACAAAAGTAACAAAGCCTCAAACACGTATAACATACAGTAGACTGTTGTGAACTCATAAAAAGGTGAGCGTCAACATACAAGACTTGAATCAACTTCAACAAAAGAGCGGAAAGTCATAGTCTGGTTTAAAAGCTGGCACAGTCCGATGAAAAAAGTTTGAACAATACATTTCTTTTAGGTAATCAGTCTGAATATCTCTATATAACAATTCCACCTGTTTATTTGAGCTGACCTGGGGGATGGTAGTGAAAACCTTATAGGCTGACGTGCGGGCGGTTTCAATAGCCTGAATGTTGTGGGTTGCGGTTTTGTCCCTCGTGGATGCGCCTTTGAATGTTCGGTCATAAATTTAGTCTCTGTTCAGTTTCTCCTTGGACGTAGTGAATAAGCAGACTCCTTGGCCTTGCCAGTACTAAATTCAGGCCTAAATATTATGATCTATAAGCAGTTTATGATGGTGCGGCTTTCCATTTCTTTGACTTATGTGCGCCAAATGCATGTTCCATACAGCTTAAACCACAAGTTAAGCAGGATTTTACTTCCCCATTCATCTTAGTCACATGCTTTCCATATGTTTTTCAGTATGAAAGAAAAGTCGCCAGCACCTGCCTACTCAGGATACTGACCGAGTCTCTTGAAAGGTTTTATGGTAATTACCATCTGACCAAGCCTGCTCATGCTGCCATAACTCTCAGAGTCTGAAATCTTTTCCTGCAAAGTGTGCGTCTCCAGGCTTTTAGTTCAATTAGATTATCCATTTCATTCAGTCTGGCATGATTGATCGGCCTCGCTTAACTTTCAGGATTGTTTCTTATCACCTTATGCATTCTGTCATTCCATTCGAGAGATTCACTTCCTGTTTCTGGTTTAAATCCTGTGGTGTCCTATGAAAATGTCAGCTCAGCTATCTCTCTCTCTCTCTCTTTCGCTTTCTCTCTCTCTCTCTCTCTCTCTCTCTCTGGCCTGTCTGTGCAGCACGTTGGATGTCCGTGTCATATGGTTCAGGGCTGGGATGTGTTGACCCACGTGTTGTGTTGACACATACTGCCTGTTTTTCAGGACTAGGCTTTGGACCAAAGTTATTCTCTCATTCAACTCGTTGTGAGAATTATGAACAGTGTGAGGTCACTTTAATTCATTTTAATGCATACATGTTTTATGTGCACGTCTATTGCCTTCAGAAACAAACATACTGCCTTTTGCCTCATGTTAGTTAATCTCAGAGGTGTGCTGAAAGGCTGACGTCTCTGCTGTGGTTGGTGTATTCTACTTTTAAGTATAGCATTAAAAACAACCACAACATAACAAAAATATCAGCCAACATTTTTTTTCCTTAAATCATAACTTTAGAGAACATCTGTCCAGATGCTTTCTGGTTACCTAACATACTTGGACGATATCCATACCTTGGTCCAGGCTCCCAAATGTTCAGTGAATCTCAAATGAACACAAATCGTAGCTGTGGCTGTTGTTACGACTAGCCAATCAGCCAAGGGCTTCAGTGCTTTTAATTCTACATATAATCAAATTCATGTAAATTGCATAGAAACATCTGGTATCGGTGAGCAGGGAGGGCTTGCTCAGCAGCATGCGACACACAGGATTTGCTCATCCAGATGAGCAGAAGGTCTGGAAAGATTTGCAGAAGTAAAGTCTGGTTCATGTCAAAGTTTCTTCCCTTGCCACGGTCACCTCTGTCTTGGTTTTTTGGGGTTAGCCTGATAAATTGACAAATTAAAAAAGAAAAACATTTGGTTAACGTGTGCATGTCTTGATATGCATATACTGTCAGAGGGGCGTCAAACTGGGACATGTGAGTGTACAGAATAACAGTTGTGAGAGTAAAAACTACCTTTATTTATCTATATAGTTCCCTGCTAAACAGAGGCGCACGCACGCACGCACACACACACACACACAGGCGCACGCGCCCGCGCGCACACACACGCACACTCACACAGAGACACACACACACTCACACAGAGACGCACGCACACTCACACACACTCACACACACACGCACACAGGCGCATGCGCCCGCGCGCACACACACACACACACTCACACAGAGACGCACGCACACTCGCGCGCGCGCGCACACACACAGAGACACACGCACACTCACACACAGAGACCCGCGCGCGCACACACACAGAGACACACGCACACTCACACACACACACACACACAGAGACCCACGCACACTCACACACACACACAGAGACCCACGCACACTCACACGCACACACAGAGACCCACAGAGACACACACACACACACACACACACAGGGTCATGTGTGACCTCTGGCTTACGGAGTGGTAAGGGTTATGTTGAGGAAGTACTCAGTACATACAGAACACGTTGCTCACACATCTGAAGCTTTCTCTAAACCAAACCGGATTCAACAGCTTTATAAAACAGTGTAAATGTTCGTCTTCTCTTATCTCTGTTTTCCACACTGACCCAAACATTCTATTAACAAAATAAACTTTCTTGAGTTTCAAAGGTCTTTATTTATGTCCTTTAATGGAGTCAACAATTTTTTGATTTGATGCTGGTGTTACCTTGGTTTCTATCAAGTTTCTTTTTTGGCAGCTCTGTGCCACAGCGCAATATCATTTATGCTACTGAATCTAGATCAAATAGAAACTGTTAATGGTTTTGCCCCCACTGTTTTCCCATGTGTCATCAGAATCCCAAAAAATGAATTCATCTGAATTCAAAGCATTTTAACAAAGGATTTGATAAATAGTTAATAAAAAAGAAATTCTTCAGTACTTTTACTTATTGCTTAATTAAAGCTCCCCAAATTTTAACAGCCCCCCCTAAACTCCCCCCCCCCCCCACCTAAACATATAATCTAGAGGTTTTTAATAATGGTTTTCGAGGGTGAGAGAGAACCAGAAAATATTCACAGAAAGCGTGTGCCTGCTGTTGATGATGATTTAAATTCAACGTGACTAAGGACTAGACTTGAAGTAAATGACGAGGGAAAAGGCTGTTTTGTCTATTTAAGTTATCATGAGTAATACTGTTGAGTAAAAGTGCAAGTCTTATTTCTGAATAATTTTATTGCCCATAATTTCAATTTTGAGTTTCTAGCCGTTATATGTAGCTTTTCAGTGTTCCAACACTTTATTCCTCTTTTCCTGTTTGCAGAAAAGACCAGAACCTCCTTTCCCCAGTGAACTGTTGGTATCTGTTGCTGAACCAGGTGAGGCGGGAGAGTAAAGACCACGCCACGCTGAGTGACATCTACCTGAACAACGTCATCATGCGCTTCATGCAGATCAGCGAGGACTCCACACGCCTTATGAAGAAGGTTCGTGCAGCTGCTTTCCTGCTTCCTCAGTAGACAGACCAGAAAGCAAACAAAACATGACATAAAAGAACACATAAAAGCAGTATGCTTCTTTACATTCATTCTGTTTCCTGGTGGTTAACCGAGCTCGCGAGGCTCCCATGTGGAATCGCATCCGCCATTTGGTCGCTTTAAGGTTCGCCCTTTGTTCGGGTTGTGTTCCTTTCAACTTGCGCTCACCATGGTCCCTTATGTACACCAGACATCTGTTCTGCGCTGTTATATTCACAGGAGTCGAGCGTAAAATACCACCCACACGAGACACGACTGCCCTCTCCGCAGTTAGTCCTTTGTGAAGAAGCAGGAGACTCGCGAGGTGGGTCTGACCATATGGCCAGCTGTGGCTCCACTCTTCTCTTTAGGAGAACCTTTAATCATGGTTCCCTCTGGCATCTAGACATCCGTGGCGCTTTCTTCAGGAAGGACAGCATCTTTAACCATCGTGCGCTCCTGTATCACTTTAAGTTGACCACAGGACTAAATTACAAGGCTCAAACGTTGCATGGAGATGGTTAGAGTCAGTTAAGGGAACTTGGGAGCTGGGCTGTAAGGGTTCGAGGTGGGGAAAGCCAGAGGGTCCTTTCCAAAGCTGGGAAAATACAAACTACGTGCCGTCTCTTGATGTGAGCCGATCCGCTCTTACTGTTTCCGTGTTGTGATTCAAAGGTACTTATTATTGTGTGGGATGTTGAGGGGCCTATGATAAAAGAACAGATGTGCCATGTGTGCACACAGCTGCTTTCGGCAATATGACTGGAGCATAATAACAGAGATTGAAGAATCATGAGTCATTAATGTACTGTACCAGAGAATCCTTGATGTTAGCAAGTTCACAGTCCCCAAGTGTTGTCCTTATTTCTTCTCGTTCCTTCTCGATCTCTTATCTCATAGTCTCAAGCTCTGTCGTCATTTGTCTCTCTAAGTGTTGTGACAGTTCACTTGTAGGGCAGAGTCAGTGGGTGGTACTTCTAAATTGCCTCTAGTCTTATGTGTCATGCCGGGTTAAAAGTATCTGCACCCTGTAATCAGCGCTCTCGGCTGGCTTTGACCACAACATAGTTTCAGTAATGATCCCAACACACTGTACACATGGCTCACTTATAGTACACACTGAGGGGAAAAAAGAGAGAGACAGAGAGAGATCAGGTAGGCTTATGCTTGGTGATCTTTATCTGATTTAACTAGTTATCAGAATAAAGGTTTAGCAAACAATAATCAGATAACGATAAAGTGTTATGAAGAAATCCTAACAAATCGTAAATTTCATCCCTTTGTAGAAATGCATTTTTCTAGACAATCAGAGTGCAGGAAATGAGATGGCACTGAAAATAGTACTCAGGAGGAGGGGCTATGCAAATTGTTTCTCCTTTTGTCCGTTCTGCCTTAGATGACATCATACCAGACAGGAAGGTGTTTGAAAGGCGGCGTGTTGAAAATGGAGACAGAAAAAAGCAGGCGATTTTTAATATTTATTATACATGAAAATATATATTTTTTACATAAATTTTGCACAATAGATGCAGTTTGTTGTGGACATATTTCATTACGTGATACGAGTAGAAAATTAGTCTTGCCAGTATTTTATATCTTGATATTCAAGGCAACAATATTCAGTCTCATGAGAAAAGGAACCAGAAAGCCACTCATGGGTAGCCAGAGAGCTTAAGTCAGTTGTCCATGAATTGGCAATAAATGTGATTATTTTAATTCAAGTGTGTTAGAAAAATTTTAAATGGCAAAATCAAGCTTTGCTTTATTTATTTTTTCCCAATGAAGAATATTTTTCTTCCTTAAAAAAAAAAAAAAAAAAAAAAAACCTAACAATGCTACGATCTCATTAGTGGAACGTTATTACAGTACAGTAATTACTGTATGCTTGTAGCAACACAATTGAATGAAATATAAGTATTGACTGACACGTTTATATGACACAATATTAAATTGCCTCAGACATTTTTTCAGTAGCAATAAAATTTCATACAATTCAATCTGCTATTTTTTACACTATCATGTACAGTAGGTTATTATATAGCTTGTTGTAAGGTCAATTGTCACAATTGTACCTTGAAGCATTTTAACAAATCTAATCTTTTTTGAATTTTACCATTTTATTTTATATTATTTATTATTCTGACGTATTTGAAAAAAAAAAACTCAGCTTTTTCACTTGTCTAGTACACAGTGCTGCTTCTTATTAAAAAAAAAAAAAGATTATATATCTTGATAGTGTGCACTATAAAGTCATTGTGATTCCTGTGGAAGAAAATAATTACATTTCTTTTAAATGGTAAAGCAGCTTTTATTTAATTCAACCTCAAATGGAGTTTGGCATCAAAGGAATACTTTGCAAACTGTTAAAGTATTTCCAACGTCAAGTCCCTTCACGGATGGTTGGGCTTTAAAACAGGCATTTTGTTTACATTATTTATGTCTCTGGCTTTTTTTCATGCTTGCGGGTTATTTTAAGGAAGCGGTGGTCTGATGGGAAGTGAAGGAGAATTTCTGCAGTCCTGGAAACCCAGTGGAAAGAGCACATGTGTATAAAGTAGAAATTTGACACCAAGTAAAACAAGCCAGCTCAGTGTTTTCTCATTTGCAGTCTGGCTTTACGATTTATAATGCGAACCCAATGTCAGCTCCCGTATGGCAGCGTATTTCTCCAGCACCGCTTTATGACTCGGTTGCAATTCCTCATAATTTCTGTGTTTTGTTTAAGACAGTGCTAGATAATGCTAGGTCATGGCGTCTGCTAGATTGTCATCTAATTTTTAGCCTCTTGGTGTGCTCTGCTCGGTGTATTCATATTTCACAGTGATTAATGTGGTGAGAAACAGGGGCATTATACTGTATGTTGTTTCCAGCTCCATGGGGTGCTCCATATGCTACTGTTTTCTTTCGGATCTGTAAGAAACATCTGTACTGAAGTTTATTTCACCATAATTTTTTCGACAGCAGAAAGGGTAGGAAAGCAAATAACATGCGACCAGCTAAATGAAATTATCCCACAGAGCTTTTGAATTCTTCTTTCTGATCAGATGGATTAAGTCAGGTGAGGTTTATTAAGTTTTTATTTTAAAGGTTTTTAACAAGGCTTTAACAAGTTAATCAAGGTCTTATAGCTCCCTGAAATTTTTTTTTTTGTTCCTTTCTCCCCCCCCCTCTTACCTCAACCCGGTTTTCCATCCCTTCTCTGCATGCTCTGTTTCAGTGTCTATGTAAATGACCTACTGCTGAGCAGCAAGCTGTGGGAGGGACACTTCTTATATGAGGTCACAATAACGATAAATCTGATACAAAATAGAAAAAGAACTAAAAAAAAAAATTTTTTTTTTACATTTTTTTTTTACATTTTTATTATATAATTATACTGTATGTTGTTGTTTGCCTGAGGTTATATATACCTTATGCTCAGACTCACTATGATCAGATGATTAATTTTATGTTTTTTTGTGTAAAAACATAATAAAGAAGTTAGAAGGGACACTAACTTTCGAACATGACTCTAAATCTGCAATTCCTCTGTAACATGACTTAAACAGTGACCAGCCAGGAAGGAAGATCATTTTAACATTAGTAACAACAGGAACTAACTTGTGAACTACTCACCATTATACATATGAAATCTTGCGGTATACGAGAAATAAAGCACTTTTTACTACTGTACAGTATGTGGTTGTTAATATTGAACCACCATACACCATAAATGGTCAACTTTGGGTATTAACAGTAATTTATGTCCTGTTGGTATCCTGTTGTTGATTGATTGTTTTCCCTTGACAACACTGCACCATTACATCCGATTCCTACTGTAACAAACTGGGATATGCAAAGAAAATAATTTTACTGTATTGTATATATGACCAAACAAAGCTTTTTCTAGATAAAAATGTACAGCAACTTTGCTAACCATTCCATTGAAAGTCTTTAAATTTGGAAAGCAGATTAAGTAGGATTTTAATTGCTGTTTAAATGTTGTTTAAAATTATTTCTTGTATCAAATTCTCATGGTAAACAAGCAAATTCAATGATTTATATTATGATTTAGTTATTTATTCTATATTGTCATTCCAACCACCATAATATTTCAGTTTCTGTAAACCTTTGTCAAAGAAAATAATTCATGTTGATGTGTTATCAGTGTAATTAATATAGCTTAAACTGAAGACAGATGTGCCTCAGTTTCTGAAGTCAGTGAATACCCAGAACTCTCAGTCTTAATCGCTTTAACCTGTGGCTGTCAGTCTGTCTGCCATTAACTGCAGGTAGGGGTGAATAGACACTTGATCTCATAGCCCGAGGGCCTTTACTGATGACTAAGATACGGTTGGCACGGACCTGGGATTTATCCGTCAGTGCCTGTCTGGGGTCTGTGTTTTGACCCATCAGAGGCATCACACGTAGGCACACCTGTTTGCATTGTGGAGATGTGTGAGTATTAAGTCGGATTACTGTGGCTCTTGACCCTGAGTGCCAGCAATGCACAATGCTTATGATTTCAAACCACAGCTCTGGATTGTACGGGTTAGTTATATGATACAAACTTAAATCCTTGAACCACATCTGTGTTTACAAAGATAATAAGCTTACGTTTAGCTGTGGCATGCCGGGTTGTGATGCCAATGTGATGGTTTCCAGTTGGCGATGAAAAACGATTTAGATCAAACGTAGATTCAAAGAGCAAAGCATTAATGTGGTGTGCAGTAATAGGAAAACAATCAACATTGGCATGGGAACAGCATGCCCCCTAGTGTTCTTTTTTTCCTGTTCTCCTTTTTTCCTGTTTATTTGCAATTTTAACAATTCCATATTTATACATAACAAGGTATTGGACTTTTTTTTTTTTTTTTTTTACTGTTATATAATGTCTTCCAACTTTTTTGTTCCTTTTGTCACTTACCTTATAGTAGCTGCAAACAACTGTTTAATCACCAGCTTCTTCTTTTTGTTTGTTAATAAAACAAAAATCCTCAATTTTTTTGTCTCATTTAAGAGACAAAAATGATTTTACCTGCTTATTTCTTTATCTGATGGTTGCAGAGCGTTGACACTGAACTCTCCTTACAAAGCTGCAGAAACATCCCCTAACAGAGATCATCATCATCATCATGCCTATATCATATTCTCACATTTTCAATTTAATAATGTGAGATGCGTCAGCCAAATATCAATATAAATCGGTATAATCGGAATTAGAAAGGATAATGCGTGTCAAATGTCAATCAGCACTGCGTCCAAATTCCTGACACACTTGCATGCGGTGACTTCAGGAGCAGCTGTTCATTAATATCAGTGCTGAATCACTGAAGCTCTGCCGTATCGTAATGTTCTCAAGTTATTTTTGCATCTACCCGTGTCCTATTTAACCGCAGTTTTACGGTTATATCGGTATGATATTGATTTGCTCACTCCTTGACTGAGGTATTGCTCTTCAGAAAGCTCTTCACAATGAGATTAGTGAACATCTGATCGAATTACTGAAAGACTGGAGCAGCTTGTAAGACAGGAAGCCATTACTCTAATCCTCCTTATTCACATGACTTACAGGACTGTATTGTTATACATTAGACATTTCAAATCATTAGACGTTTTAGAAATGTATGAAATTATTATTATTATTATTATTTTGCTTGTTTGATTTCTCCCTGAATTCAAGGATATGGGCGTGGCTGAGCTATTGCTTGTATTACTTTCATTGCTTCTTCTTGCTGAGTGATGCTGCAGTTCAGCCAAAATAGACATCACTGAATTATCCCTGATTTTTAATTTGCAGCAAGCTCCAACATCTGGCAGCAAGATAAATGTCCTTATGAAGCCTAAATAGGGGGAAAAAATGTGCTTCTGAAATGAACACTTCAACAGAACTTGCTCATTGTTCTAAACTATACAAATGTATTAGAACTGATTAAATCCATATGTGGCTGATAGTCGTGCTCTGTAGGTTGTTTGAATGTCAATAAGTATTAAGTGTGAAAGGTGCAGATACCTGATCTCTCTCTCTTTCTCTTTCTCTCTCTTTCCCCCCCCCACCCCTCCCTCCTGCTTTTTTTTCTTTCTCTAGAGTAAAGAAATAGCATTTCAGCTGCAAGAGGATCTGATGAAAGTCCTTAACGAGCTCTACACGGTGAGTACTGCAGTAATAAACTGTCTCTTTCCACAGAGCTGGTGTGGTCTTAGGAATTCATAACCTTATCTTCCAGCCAGCTCTAGCCTCAGGTTACCGCACTCCATGCATTAATAAGCGCACCCAGCTGCCAAGCATGACGGATCCTCTGAAGTCTGTTTGCCGGACTACGGCTTTGAATCCTTTGCCTTTTCTGGCCTTTTAAACCATTGATCGTTCCCCTGCTTTAATTGTGGACATTAGGCGTGCCGTGAGTGCGTTGTTTATATCCATCTAGCTATAACTACATTGTAATATATATTGTAACTTCTTGCTCAGGGCACTCGCATACTGTTAGTAGTGTAGTAAATGGTATTTTAAATGGCATTATACAGATGTTCATTTCTTTCTCTGCATGCCATCACTGAGCATGTTACTGATGAATGGGCTCTCAGGAATGACCCAGTGATTCATCGAAATATTCTGAGGAACACTTGACCCCAGCGACGTAAGAGGCAGCTGAGAATTACAGGCGCACTCTCGACAGGAAATGACATGGCTGATGAGCAGTATAGATAAAATGCTTCCTGTAGCATTACAGCCGTTCGCACTGTATTGCTCATTAGTGCTTCAGTGGCTGGCTGTGTACTCACAGGAGATATCCCCTCCCTCATGGACGAGCTTTGTTTTTTTTTTTTTTTTTTTTTCTTTCAGTCTAACAGACTCCAGGCTCCATCCCACAGGGCTGCTCTGCTCACGAACACTGTGGTTGAATGACGTTGAGGCTAGAATGCATTACAGGGGTGTGAGCTCGATGCCTTGTTCGACCTTTGGTTTAGCAAGTCATATCAGTTGACGTGTTCGGGATTGTAGAGTAACATGCGTGTACTGATAAGGATGTCAACCGCCTTATCGAAGGATCGTCTTTGTAACAAAAAAATTGTAAAGGTGCCGTTATGTACTATAAGGACACCCGGATACGCAATTAACAAGACTGAATCATGACAACTTGTTTGCTTAAATGCTTAATCGGTAATCACAAATTAAATTCCACATGATTATGGTTTGTTTTTAAACCGATGCTTCATGTTCAGCAAGCTACTGAGTGCAAATCCCCCAACATCTGTCGGCAAGATAAACGCGCTGATGACGGAAAATGAGAGAAAATGTTCTTCGGCATGCAGCTTACTTTTGTTGCAATTGTTTTAAACTATACAAATGTATTAGCATTGATTTAAATCCATTTATGGCTGATGGTTATGCTCTGTAGAGTGTTTGATTTGCCATTAAGTGTGAAAGCGTGGATAACTGATCATGTCGCACTTTTCTAATTAGTGCCATACACTGCAATCAGGTAACATGCATAACTTTTAAATTTGTCAGAAAGTAAATGCATGCTTCTTTATTCATTTCTGTTTATTCATTTAATTCTTTTTTCAGCATTAAAGTCGTATCTAAGGTTCTCTTAGACTATCTAACTAGAACAGTGGAAATATATTCTTTTAAAAAATCTAGTCTGATCAGCTGCCTTCAGATAAATAATTTACATAAATGCATATGATTAGGTAAGAAGAAACAGAGACCTGCTACAGTACATCAGTCGGGTTGCTTCATGTTTATGAACCTAGAAATATTACATAATTACCTGTTTTGTTTTGTTTTTTCCCCAAAAAACTTGGTCTGGTCTTATCGGTCAGGCTGTATAATTTCTTTTCATCATTTATCGTACTTCCCTATCCTCACATATGGTCACGAGCTGTGTCGTAAGTACAGTTGGCAGGAACTGACGTTCCTCTGCTAGGCTTATTATTAATTCTTCGTGATAGAATGAAGAGCTCGACAACCCGAGAGAAGAACCTCTGCTTTGTCAGTTTGAAAGGAGGATTAGCGAGGTAGATGGTCAGCTCCTGCTACAGTGGGAGCTGTATCAGTCACATCCCACTGGATGGAGATCCCTGGTCTGGCAAGGGATCCACTGGAACCATTAAGTTTTAGAGTTGACTTTGGAATATCTGACGATCTGCCATTGCGGCCCTCACCTTGGTTTTTAAGTTAAACCAAATAATTGCTTAATGCAGTTTGAAATATTGGAGCATTTGTTTACATGTTTACATTTTAAGCAATTTCAGAAAGATATATACATTTTTCTCTCACTTTGTCCAAAATCTCGAAGCAAACACTAGACATTAACTTTTGACTCATAAAACTGGCTTGTCCTACTGTAATAAGTCTCCATAATCACTCATTTGTTTTGATAAGATGATATTATACTTGACATCTCATCTTTAACGTAGAGTCTTTTGGCTGTTGCATCAGAATTGAGAAAGCCACTCAATCCCGCCCTCAGCTCAGAAAATAACAGGTCTTTCATGTTGCTAAAATCGGCTTGTCTAAAACAAGAAACCTAAACACAGTTCCAAACCAGTAAGTGAAGAGTGGGACGTGTGGTTTGGTCGGCCGTATATCCAATTATACAGCTCTGCACATGAGCTGAGCCAGAATTGCCCACCAAAATCCCTGACCTGCTCTATACATATCCCGACCGTGCTTGTTTTGGCTGCTGTTTTATAGGCAGGCCCGTGTTTCGGATCCAACTCAGTTGTAGCTTTACTGTACCGAGTACCGTGTTTTATGAGTTTGGTAAACGTGAATATCGGTTATGGCCAAGCGTGACCCTGGGTGAGTGAATGAGAAGTTGTTTAGTGCTCCTGAGTCAAGTCACCTTATTTAGAAGAAGAACGGGCAGGTTGAGGAACCTCGTCAAGACGGATTGCTGAGGCTGTGTGTAATAAACAGCTGCGATAAATATGTCTGGGCAAGACATAGTAGTAATGAGGCGTTTCTGAAAAACTATAGCATGAGGATACCGATCGGAGCCCTGGCCACCACCATGCAGCTGAGCTCTCCAGCAAGACAGGTAACCCCCTAAAGTCCAATGGTATAGGTCATCTCTGATTATACACCCTGATGTCCACTTCCTCACAAACTGGGAAATGCAAAATAAAGTATTTTACTGTGCAGTAGAATAAATGTGACGAATAAAGCCAAAAAAGTCTTTAAAAATGTTTTTGCAAACAAACAAAGTATCAACAAGCACAGTTTATAGACGTGTATGTACAACCACCAGCGACTTCCTTATGTACTCCTGTTCAACTGTTCATTAGCGCAACTCTCTAATCAGCCAATCACATGGCAGCAACAAGGCACGTGGACATGACCAAGGCGAACCGAGCGTCAGAATGGGGAGGAAATGTGATTTGAGTGACTTTGAACGTGGCAGAGTTGTTGGTGCCAGACAGGCTGGTCTGAGTATCTCTGAAACTGCTGATCTACTGCGATAAAAAAAAAAATTTATGCACAATTATCTCTCGGGTTTATAGAGAATGGGCTGAAAAAGAGAAAAGAACCAATAAGCAGCAGTTTTCTTGGTGGAAATGCCATTTCTGCTGCCAGATGTCAGAGGAGAAGGATCAGACTGGTTCAAGCTGATCGAAAGGCAACAGTAACTCAAATAACATTTCGTTCCAACCGAGATATGCCGAACAGCAGCTCTAACATGTCAAACCTCGAAGCAGTACAGCTGTAGAGGAACCGTGTGCCATTCCAGTCAGCTAAGAACAGCAAACTTTGAAAACAAAAAGTTATGAGTCAAATGGACTCGCCAAAACCAGACAGTTTGACCTGATTGTCTGATGCGTCTCCATTTTCATTTGCTGAATCATTCAGTTGGTTGGGTCCAAATTTGGTGTAAACGACAAGTAAGCATGTATCAACGATTCAGGTTGATGTTGTTGGTGGATATTTTCTTGGCACACTTTGAGCCTGTTTCACATGGTAACGCATCTTCTCAAACTCCTGAACATGACTGCGAGTTCATTGTACTCTAACGGCCTCCACAAGCACCAGATCTCAATCCAATAGAGCACCTCAGGGACGTGTGGGAGCAGGATATTCTCATTCTCGTGCAGCCGAAAAATCTGCAGGAATCGTCGTATCAATACGTCATGTCAGGGAAAAAAAAATCTCTAAGCATCTTGTTGAAGCTGTTCTATGAGGAATTAAGGCAGTTCTGAAGGCAAAGGGGGTTCAAACCGAGTACTAGCGAAGTGTATCTAATGAACTGGAGGGTGGGTGTACTGTATATGAGATTATTATCATAAGTGCTGCCTAAATATTTTAATTATTTATCTTTATTTTAGCTTTCTCTATTATACCTCAGTGTTCATTATACCTGACATACGTCTCATGTCCCTGAAGTCCAAAAACGATTACATATCCAGTATCCTGATGCTTTGACCGACTGTCATGTTTCTCTGTTTAGTCTCGCTACAATGGTGTAATTAACCGCTCGGTACCTGCCTCATACCCAGTGAGTCATATCCTAATGCATGTTTCTGGAGTCATTCTAGTGTTACTAATAGCACCACTAACAATAACAATGACTCACGCAATAGAAAACAGCTTTTAACAGTTTACCCTTTGCAATCGAGGCTGCACGGCAAGTTCCAACTTCAACAAAAAAAAAAGTCTGTTTTCTCAGAACGTGTGACTATTTTTTATTTTTTATTTTTTTATAAAAAATGCAGTCCCCCTTCCAGAGCGTTGAGTCCTCTCTGCTTGTGGTCCAAGCTTCGGGGATCTGAGCGTGGATAAAGAGCTCCTCTGTGACCCATTAGAGGTGTAGTGTTTCTTATGTTAGTGGGCTGAGGAATGGGAATAGCAGTCTCCGTATGGTCTCTGTATTTTATAGTAATAGCAGGTCCGTGTGTGAAGAGTCTGCCGTCTTTTAAGCCAGACTGCTGATGTTAAAGCTTTATGGCAAGGAAAACAGAAGAATATACATATTACTGTATATACAGGATCATTTAGATATTTATAGAGGAAGGAATTATTGGTGCGGTTGTGGCTCAGTGGTTAAGATTTAGATATAATACTTTGAAAATTATAAACCTAACAGTGGAACTAACCATTGGAAAATTATGAACTTTCTATGCACGGTTATTATAATTGCCGTCCGACTCCAGTTGACATTTTTTATTGGCATAAAACTCCCATAATGATAGGTTTTTCTAAAAAAAATGATAAAATCCTGGATCCCCTTGTCCAAGCTTCAAGGACCCCCTGGGGGTGACTGGACCACACCTACCGGCCCTTACCCCGCAAGTGTCACAGTATGTGCGTCACACATATTTTCCCTCGGTTGTACTGTAAGTCGAGTAATTTAAATGAATAAAAGGTTAAAGCAGTGCGTCTGAACTTTCACCCCTGCCCTCTGTGCTTCCACAGGTGATGAAAACCTACCACATGTACCATACGGAGAGCATTAGTGCCGAAAGCAAGCTGAAGGAGTTTGAGAAGCAGGAGGAGAGGCAGATCGGCCGGACGGGAGACCCCGTCTTCAACATGCGACTAGAAGACAAAACCCCAAGACGCAGCTTTGCTAAGAAGATCGAGAAGATGAAGGAAAAGGTACTGTATCAATCAGCAGTGTTGTTGACTTTTCTTAGGATTTCCAGACACTCTTGGGAAAACTGTTTCAGAGTCTTTCAAATGATCACATTACAATTCTAGCTTTTCCAAAAGTAGTAAAAAAAAAAGAAAGAAAAAGAAAAATCTACCTTACTTGAGACATGTGCACTAGACTTAGTCAGCTTTATTTTATAGGAATCTCTCACACACAATACTGCCTGTCTGACATGTCTCGGCATTTACAGGATGTCATCCCAGGCTTTTATGCCCTGGACCTGTTTTAGATGAAAACCGGTAGTGGGAAAGGCGGCCATGCTTTATTCTTTTAAATGGTTTGTTTTTCACTGAAGGCTGTGACAAATGGTTTTATAGTTGTGGGAATGCATGCTCCTTTTTTTTTTTTTTTTTTGCCCCTTCCTGGAATGTGACTGTGGAGTAGTTAAAATATGGAAGTCAGGGTGAGTCAGTGTCTGTTGCAGTTATGTGACTAACTTGCTTTTGTGTGGGTTTGAGCATGAGAGGAAACGGTCACTGAATATCTCAGAATATGTGTTTGTTTACTTTTAAAAGCTCCGTTTTTGTCTCATCAGCTCCTTTTTTTTTCCGTCTTGTGGTTTGTTGTTGTCTGTCTGACAAATAATTGTTTTTAAAAAGTCATCACTTAATGATCCATTATCTTAATAGAGATCATGGAAAAGATGTAAATATTAAGTAAAGAACAAGGGGGACTTTTACACTACGGGACGAGGCAAGGATTCGGGAACATGTGACCCCAAAGTCGGGTTAATTCACAGAATACAAACACTGTATTGTGCCCGGGCACAGATCAGCGTACCCTGCTTCAGTCCACTTGAGAAGACGGTCTCGAGCATGGTACATTATATATAAGCCAGTCATACCTACACACAGAAGTTGTATGAAAGCAGCCTAAAACAATACAGGGAGTTCATCATTTCACTATCTACAGTTAGGATTTTTAATTCCTCTTACATCATAGCAATTTTGGCAATGATGCAATGTTAATTTATATCGAATGTTTTAAGTTTAAAAAATGTATAGTTACATATAATGATGTGTGCCTACTGAAAAACAATGTACTGTAGTTCCTCTTTTCACTTATGTTAGAGCAGCAGGAACAGCCATTACCTCACCAGCCTAGTTAGTTTTTTAACAAGAGGAGAAAACTAGAAACATTTCCATGTTGGAAACCTTTCTGACATGAAAGTCATTTTATATATAACAATGTTTTTTTTTCTTAAATGTTTATTGTTTTCCTTGTATTATATGGCTACATTGACAGCCATATAAGTCTCTGTAAATATGCTGATGCTGATGTTGACCTGTATAAGTAAAGATGATGCATTTCCTTCAGATTAATAAATGTATATTAAATGCATAATTCAGGTTACTATGCTTGTCTAAACTCGAACATTATGCCCCCCCCCCCCCCCCCATTTCTTTTGTTCCATCAGAGGCAGGCGAAGTATTCTGAGAACAAGCTGAAGTCAATCAAAGCCCGTAACGAGTACTTGCTGACTCTGGAAGCCACTAATTCCTCAGTATTCAAGTATTACATCCATGACTTGTCTGATCTAATAGATGTAAGTAATGTGGAAGTGCAACTGCAGTGTCATTATTTGTATGCTTTTGTGTGTGTGTGTGGATGGATGTGTGTGGATGTGTGTGGATGGATGGATGTGTGTGGATGTGTGTGGATGGATGGATGTGTGTGGTTGGATGGATGTGTGTGGATGGATGGATGTGTGTGGATGGATGGATGTGTGTGGATGGATGGATGGGTGTGGATGGATGGATGGGTGTGGATGGATGGATGGGTGTGGATGGATGGATGGGTGTGGATGGATGGATGGGTGTGTGTGGATGGGGGTGTGTGTGGATGGATGGGGGTGTGTGTGGATGGATGGGTGTGTGTGTGGATGGATGGATGGATGTGTGTGGATGGATGGATGGATGTGTG
>JAAGKR010002188.1:0-20607 GCA_011419295.1 Clarias macrocephalus
AAAAAAAAAAAAGAAAAAAAGAATTGTTAGTTTTACCAACAAGACATTTATTGCATTCTGTTTGCTCGAGAACCAGAGTTTAAACTACGGTGAGTTCTCGTGAAAAAAAGGTTTACAAGGTGTTTGAAAGATCTCTGAGGAACTTTAACTTCAGCGTAACAATAGAGGAAAGTTGAAGGGACGAGAAGGTCATGGAAAAACAGACAGAGGTATCATTTTAAGAGCGCGGCCTCTCGCTTGTGAAATGGACGTTAGCGGCTGAGACAAAACTGCAAATCACATCTGTCCACGGAGAGAGTGCGGCTTGCCTGGTCATTGCTAAAGCGTGCGTGGGCGTTTCTCGTGAGAACTCCAGGAGCAGTGGCCTGTGCGAACAAAGGCAGAGTGTTAGACCCACATAGTAATTAGAGGCTCAGAAAGAGAATTAATGGAAGTGTCTGTGTGTACATGCACACACACACACACACACACACACACACACACACACACACACACACACACACACACACACACACACAGGCAAAGCTCCACTTCCCCTGCATGGTGTGTCCTCAAAGGATGGGATTTAAATGCTTTAAGTCCTCTTACATGTTTTACCTGCAACTAGAATTCAGGGAAATGTATTTTGGTTGTTAATTTTAACTTTTTATTTGTGTGTGTGTGTGTGTGTGTGTGTGTGTGTGTGTGTGTGTGTGTGTGTGTGTGTGTGTGTTTGGAATTTTAAAGAAATGGCTAAATATACAAAATGTATGTAAGCATAATGTGTGGATCGCTGCTATTTTAAAATATTGCTGATTAGAAGAATGTAGGTGTACATTATAGAGTTATGAGATATGAGACGTATTTAGACTTTATATTACTATATAACTTAAACACCCTCCTGGTTATATTGAGTTTTCAGGCTTATAGTACACAGATATAGCAGGGTTTGACTTATGGCCGATCTATATGATATCACACAAATAAGAATGATCTCTCAAATGCACTGTCTATTCCCATATCATGGAATTTTCCCGTTAGCTTGCTGAGTTTATTTCCTTACAGTTTACTAATTCATTTCCATATTTTTATCTGTATACAAAAGTAGCAGCTTTGCACAATTAAAACTGAACTAGAATTTAAGTAAATTTGGGTCTTTGAGCAGTAGATCGTTTGCATATTTCCTTTAGTGGAAACACACAACACTGCTGTTGGTCCCACAGCATATTTTTGTACCATCATGAGTTTGGAGCCAATCAAGACTGAGGACGATAAAGTAAGGCTTAACCAAGAAGGAGAACCTTAATTAAAAAATAATAATAACCAAGAGTGACCACATTAAATACTGAAACAAACCAAGAAATGAACCTGACAAAACTGACACTAACCAAGATTTTAGAATGTTAAACACTGGGATTAGCCAAGAACTTAAAAAAAAAAAATGGCTAAAGACTAAGATCTAGACAAGACATACAATCTTAACTATTAGGGGTAATGATGAGGATTGGTCTAGATTTGTTTAAAAAATTATTTAATTAAAGGAAGAACATTAAAAACTGAAGAACCTTACAGCTTTGAGTTAATAACTATACAGTACCTATAACTAACTAAGAATGAGAGGGTTAATTAAATGAACTGAGAGAAAAACCTTAAAAACTGGTTTTAACCCATAGGTAGAACATCAAAACTGGAAATCAACTTAAAACCTTAAAGAATGACACTAGACAATAGTGACAACCTGGAAACGTCAAATACTCAAGACCTAAAATTTTAACGACTAAGGTCTAGTCAATAAATAAAAGTAAAAGCTAAGAGGCAGATCATTAGCAAAGTAACCAAAAGTCAGAACCTTAAAGTTTGTACTAGAATTGTTAATGATTGGCTAAATAAGAGAGAGAACATTTTAAAAAATGGAATTAAACCAAATGTAAGAACCTTAAACATGTCAACTAACCTAAATGGCTTAAGTACAAAAGACTGAAATGAACTGAGAGAAAAACCCTTAAAATCAAGAGTTAGAACCTTTGGATGAGGAAACTGGAAACGACAAACATCAAGAACCTTAAACACTTGAACAAGCCAATATTTTTGCACGATTTGCCAACAAAGAAAAATTATAATAATAATAATTGACATTAAACAACTCTGACAACCCAAGACCTCAAAGGTTCAAGAATAGACAAGAAATTAAAAGAAAAAACAAGAAGCAGATGCTTAAAGACTGGGACTAACCAAAAGTTAGACGTTCGTGGTCTTACAACCTCAGACTACTAAAGACGGAGGGCCAGAAATATTGGGACTAACTAAGAGGGAAGACAATAGAGTTCAGACTAAACCCACACAGTTTAAAACACTTTAAAACTAAGGACTTGTGACAAACCAGACAAGCCTTAACTAATGAGGCAAACCAAGAGGCAAAACCTTAAAGATTGTGACTGTCTTGAACGCCAACATTTAAACATAAATATTTGGAGTAGTCAAGAGTCTACCACAGACCTAGAACCTTAAAGGTTGGGAATAACCAGAGAGGATGACCTTAAAGATTGGAGCTGAGGACAACAATGACTAACACTAACCAAGAAGCAGAACATCAACTACTGAGACTGACCATGACTTTGGGCCTGATCAGCAAAGAGAACCTTAACAATTCAAGATATAGATCTTTAAAGATTAAGAATTACACCCTTTAAAACTCCAAAGACAGAAAACCTGGCAGACTGAGTGTAACCATGAGAGAGACACTTAAATACTGGAATTAACCAAAAGAAAGAGGCTTAATGACTGAGATTAGGCAATACCTGACAAACGTCTTTCTCCTACAGAAGAGGAGATATTTGTTTTTGTTGAGGCTGTTTAAGTCATTTTCTTGTAATGCGATTGTTGTTCACAGACAAGTAGAAAAACCATAAATCAATCATCATTTAAACCCTGGTGAAGAAATACACAGATTCTGATCATCTGAAGAATTCATATTAATTGCAGAGGGTATAAGCCTCGCTGCAGAATATGCAAACATAACAAGTTTATTCGTGCACTACAGCGCTTGCGTGACGCGCTTGTTTACGTGTAGGCCAGGCGTTCAGAATGCAGATATGGGAACCGCACTGTTCCATGTGTCTCTGTTGCGTAACGCGGGCAGGAGGATGCAGAAGTGCGAGACAGCAGGCACCGCTTCGATTCGGGACGGATCCAGAGGGTACAGCTTGGAATCCTGATCAAATTTCATGTGTGGGAAAGATGCTGGCTGAGGGAGAGAGAGAGAGAGAGAGAGAGAGAGACAGAGAGAGAGACAGAGAGAGAGACAGAGAGAGATCACTTGTCCAAAACAGTTGTGCAGCTGTGTTCACACAAACAGAGCCATGTGAGAGACACTGTTGGCCTTGGCTGCCCTGAACCCAGTAACTCATAAAAAAAGAAGCTAATTCACGTCTTACAACATTTGACAAAACATTGAAAATAGCACACAGAGTTCTTAAAACAGAGAATAAACCTTGATGCAGCCTGCGGTCTGGTCTTGCTTTATCTGAATTCTAGAGAGACAGAGAGAGACACAGAGAGAGAGAGAGAGAGAGAGAGAGAGAGAGAGAGAGAGAGAGAGAGAGAGAGAGAGAGAGAGAGAGACACAGAGAGAGAGAGAGAGAGAGAGAGAGACACAGAGAGACGACAGAGAGAGAGAGAGAGAGAGAGAGACACAGAGAGAGAGAGAGCTTGACATTATTATCCGTGGCCACAGATGTTGCTCCCACAGATGTGTTCGGCCCCAGGGCACCGCTGGTCCTCCACCTTCCCAGCATGCCGAGTGCGAATCAAAACTGGCTCGAGTTTTTGTGGCTCTTTGAAATTAAACACGTCCCCAGGAAGCACAGTAAATTATGGAGATTACAGAACAACTTCAGAGTCTTTCTCTCTCTCATTCTTTCTCTCTCTCTCTCTCTCTCTCTCTCTCTCTCTCTCTCACACACACACACACACACACACACACACACATATATATATATGTACATGTGTGTGTGTGTGTGTGTGTGTGTGTGTTCCCTCTGTTCTCTAATGTTGAATGCTGATGTTGCTGACTCAATTTTTGCTCTGGAATGTAGGGTGTGTTACTGACTGGTTCAAAATAGGTCTTAATTTTCTTTAACACACACACACAAAATTATATCACAGCAGTACACACATTCTATATCCACAGCCATCATTAATTATCAGTTGATTGATATCAGATAGTATGATCAGTTATTTGGTTTGGAGCTCACACTAAATCACTACAAGTGAACTCTCTCTCAGTTTGGTGTGTGTGTGTGTGTGTGTGTAGGAGTATGTATCGATATCCAGATATTCCCAAACTAGTTTCATGGGGAGGGAAGTCTGCTTTTTAAAAAGCTGTGTAACGGCGCCCTCTGCTGTTTAAAATGTGCACACCATGCGGGGAATTCTAATCACAAATGATTTCCTAGCTCAGATATAGTGCAATGTCAGCCTAAAAAAATGTTTACACACTTCAGGGGGGGAAAACAGTATGATGCATATTATATTAATATAATATTAATAATATTATCATAATTACATTTTATTTTATTTAAATATTTATAAACATTCCTGAAATGTGTATTTTTTTTTTGCTGACTCTATATATAGAAACCTGCACAAATCTGTATCTAACACTACTGATTTTTTCTCAAGCAAAGAGTTTTCACACCAAATATTGATTATGTTTGTTTTGTTACTCTTTCCAAGAAGTTTCTTTTATGTAGAAATATTTCAAAGGCATTTTTGTTTATTTCTTTTCTCATTTTTTGTATATGTAAGTAAAACAGCTAGTAGGTTTTACTGAGTGTGCTGGAGAATGTGAATTCTTCTAGTAACTTTGTCACACACTATCTTTTCAATTTTCATGCAAAACCCAGTAGTCTACATTAGGTTTATTTTTTCCACCTGAAAACTGCTCTGCCATGTAATATGTTGCTTTCTTTACAGGCATGCAAATACTTTTCTGTAATGTTATTTATTTGTTAAATCATTTTTAACTTATGTTTGGAAATAAACAGTTTGAATGGTTGAGTGCTTTATACATAGTAATGCAGGGCTATGAATATCTTTCAAAAAGGAATTTTTAAATCCAGCCCAATCAGACAACTGACAGAGTTTTATTACATTTTTATTACAGATGTGTTTTTTTTAAACCTGTTAAACAGATGAGAAATACAGTTGTAAAAAGAGTTCATGTAAGCACAGTGTACAAAAAAAGAGTCCTGACTTCTCGTTTTTTAACATTTACACACACACACACACACACACACACACACACACACACACACACACACACACACACAGTAAAAACTATTCACTCCTTTGTAGTAGAACCTCTGTAGTCCAACAAGGGATTGTTGAGGCCAATGGTGACCATTGTATTTATTCTAATTTTGATGACCGTTGTAGGATCTCGAGTCAACATTCACACACTACGGGCAATTTGGGAACGCCAGTAAATCTTTGGACCCAGAGGAAAGACGAGACCCTGAAGGCGCAAATTGCAAGGTGACAGTGCTAAGGTGGATGGATGGATGGATCCCAAACTATGCTGAATCTTCACCAATCACACACAAGTTGTGTGTTGAACATCACAGTCCAGATTTATTCTCCCTTTCCTGATAGAATTCCCTCCACTCTTCAGACTTTCCACTAGATTTTGTAGCGTGGTTTCTGAATTTGTGTTCATTCAGCTACAAGAGCGTTAGTGAACCCAGACACTGAATACAGGACAGTCAAAAAGTTTCACTCCAAGCTTAATACTTTAACACATCATGTCTCGCTTTGTGGATCTCACAGGAGCACAGTGATGCTGGAACAGGTATCATAGTAACATTCTGCACAGCTGTGTGCTTCTAACTTCATGGGATCCGTTTTGGGGGAAAGGATGTATTGATGTGATGGTTAGAGGTGCACATACTTTTGGACAATATATGGAGATATTTGCACAAATTTAATTCAAAGAGGTAATCAATGAGAAGTAATGGTAATCAATAAATTGACAGTAAAGTGGAACTAACCCACATGATGAGTGTGCCCAAATAGATTGCCTGTCAGAAAATATAAGAAGGAAAAAATAGAATGATTCATTTTTTTTTCATTAATCGAATTTATTTTTACTACAGCGTTTACGACTTAAACTTGAATCCATTCATTATTTTATTTTACGAAACCTAATATTATTTATTTAACGTTAAGACGTTTAGCTGATGACGATGATTAATTAACGCTTCTAAAACCTGCCCAATCGGAGAGCTGCAAACTGTTGCAAGCCGGAGTAATGACCAATCCCCGTGCAGTAGGCGGGACTTGTTGTAATGCGGAAGCGGTAGTCGACTCATCTGATTTGAAGTTAAGGACCCCAAAATGGCGGCCGCCGCAGAAACAGCTGAGATCTGAAGGTGAGCTTGAATTACATCAAATGCAGTTTAGAATTTTTTATTAACGCACAAGGCATTTAAAAAACATAATACAAGTGAATAAAGCGTGAGCTATATTAATAATAATAACGTTCACGTTATCCATTATCGACCTTGGATAGTAAACAATATAAATAATGTAGCTCAGGTCTAAAAAAATATAATGAATGTTGCATCATATATTATGGGATGTTGTGGGTATAGAATATTGTGTATCCTGTATAGTGCAGTATTTTCAACATTTAGCCCAGGATTAAAATCAAACTCAACGCTGAAATATAATAAATGTGTTTGTGCATTATTTTCTTTATATATAATGTGTTTGTGTGTATATACACACACACACACACACACACACACACACAAATTCAGGTGTGTTTCGAGATTCATGCACCTCAGATCCGGTCGCTTTCGCCATATGTCCTCCCTCAGACACCTTAAAACCAGGTAGTAGAATTTGTTAAGGTAGTAGAATTTGTTATTGATGGTCTGGTTCCTGAGGACTAATTCCCGATGAACAATGCATTCGGTTGGGCTGCGAACCTGCATCACCTTTTTCAGTCATGGAGATGGCTTTGAAAAGCGTTGCTTCGTCTCAGAGTCGTACACATACACCCACATTCTGTCACCAGTAATGATCCTCGACATGAAGAACGGGTCTGAAGTTCTTGGCGGACTTTGACGTGATGTTGCTTCTGCTCCCGGGGGCAAACTCGGCAACAACACGGCGCATGTTCAAATCACGTGAGGATCGCCTGGACTGTTCCGTATGACACACGTGTCGGCAGCGATGTTTTGATGGATTGTTTTCTGAAAATCATCATGTGCAAGTTGCTGAATGGTTTTGACATTTTCGGGGGTTGAGCTCGTTGAAGGTCTTCCTGATCTCTCGTCATATTCCAGTGATGTTAATTTATTCGCTTTTGAAGCGCGCATGCCACTTAATACACCTTGAACGAATTGCTGCAGCATCGTCATAAACATGCCAAATCACGTCAAACATGTCTGTGGCAAATTTGCCCAGTTTTCACAGAGTTTTTCACATTTCGTTCATTCTTTGTTCTAACTTGCTGTTCATAAAAAAATCGTAGACATGGTCATGGATGTTGCAATTGTACAGCTCCACAGGATGTCTTTTGGCACACTGACTTATGATGGCAGATGTCTCTGTGATTATTCATAGTTATATAAATATACATTTATATTTTCTCTCTCTCTCTTATTCGTCTCTCACACAGCAGTAACCATGAGCAGGCTCCGGAGCTTCTGGCACAACTACAAGGTTTTGATAGTGATGGGCTCAGGCCTCGGGTTCATTCACTGGGGTTGGTACTCGATCAAATCGAACCCGCTCCTGCGTCAGAACAAAGACGACTACATTCCCGAGCCGGGCATCGTGTCCTACGTGTCGCCTCCGCCGCTGCCTCCACTCCCCGAACCCAGCAAGAAGAAGAGGGAGCCCAAGACGAAAGAATAGCAGACCGAGTGCACCTGTAGGCTTCATCTTCCTGCTGATCTCACAAACATTGGTGATGCTTTAGGATTGAATAGCACGGGGTGGGAGGTGCTCCTTTAAGCTGAGTTAGGGAATATTTAGAGATGTTTGATCTATAAATGGACAAATGAGTCGTCAAATCAAATTGTAGATATGGTTTCTTAATGTTTCACAATTTCTTAGATTTAAACATTTTACAATATTACCTTTTTTATTTTCTTTGACACTTTTTAAATTTTCATATTACTATTGCATTTTTGCTTTTTTGCATTGTTCACATTTATTACAATATTAACCAGTTTTGGTTTTTAACAACATTCATGTTTTTTTCCACAATGTTCAATTTACTTCCCACTCCCCCCACAGCTTCCTTTCTCTCTCTCTTTCTCTCTCTCTCTCTCTCTCTCTCTCTGTGTGTTTTTAAACTATTTCTAATTTTTGCTCAGCCTACACTGGTTTATTGGTGATTCTTGGTGCCTTTTTCTATATTTTTAGATAGAAAGATGGATAAATGGATAGAAGGGGTATATACACTTCAACAGTTGTAATTTATGCCCTTTTTTATTTAATTGAATTATGGCAGAAATGTCTGGTATTATCTTTCCTCTAAAGATGCCAGTTGTCACACCATTGATGATGCTGTCATCATGTGACCGTCAGAAGAGAAGCGTATATCTTTAATTTTAAAGAGTGTATAATTTTTTTTTTGCTGGTATATAAAAGTTACACACGCTGGCTGAGGAAATTAATGTTTTAATTGCTGTTAAGTAATATAATTTTGTCATTTTTTTAAAATAACTAAATAAATTTAAAAAATATATATATATTTTTTAGTATTACTGTTTACACTGTATGTCATGATACATTAATATATCAGAAATATCATGCATTCTAATGCAGATTATACTGTAATTATATTATAATGTACAAGCTTATATTAATAGCTTAACTTAAGTCACTAATGTTAAAGTTAATACATTATCTGGCCACAAGGAGGCGTCAATCCACCAGACTACCAAATACTCATGTAATATTGACTCACACAATGTTATAATTGTTCTCATTGTGATTTTCCAACAATTATTACACTTTTAGTGGAAAGCGGGCGGGGCCAACCCTAAAACTTTACCGTAAACACTCACAAGCTCTTGCTTATTAGCCTTTTTGCGCCACACACACACTTTTCTACATGTCTAATTAGCATTTGGAATCATCTTTTTTGTTTTTTTCATTAATTTGTTATGGTCTCTCTGTCCCCGCAGCTTGCACGTCGGCCCTTTTGGGGGGGGTGTGTGTGTGTGTGTACAGCGAGGATGAAAAACCCGAGCTGGCTGAGGAAGAACTGGTACTGGGTTGCGGGCGGAACTTTCCTCGGGCTCCATTTTGGCACGTGGTTCATGCAGAAGGCGATGAAGGAGTCCGTCCGCACCGAGCAGCAGCTCAAACAAAAAGGAGAGAGCTGATGAGAAGCTCGGATTCATGGCTGCTTTTCATCGGACTGTGTGGCCAATCCGCATTTCATTCAAGATCACAATTGAAAGCAAAAATGGTTTTATTTTGCAGTCGGAATCACTGTAAAGGGTTGTAATGTAAATGTTTTCAAACCACTAGGAATAAACATATAAAATTCAATCCCAAAGTGTATATTCACAAATATTACATCACACCATTGTTTTGTTTAAGTAGTATTATGGGATTTTAGTTTAGTTATAAAATAAAATAAAAAATTATGCTTTAATAAAAGCCAGCGATTGAACAAAGACGTGGTTAGACGTGTTTTCTTAAAATAAAAATAAAAATGAATAAATAAATAAGGCCTCCTGGGCTGCAATGACGCAGACGATGCCTCTTCACAGAGCATGACGGGTACACAAAGCCATACCTCTCAGTATAGTGGGTGTGGTCAATAAATCATTAACCGAATGTTAATTATTTAAATATATGAAAGAGTTCAAGTCAAACTTGGAGTTTTGATTAAATTTCTGGTGACTTTTGAGGCTCTTAGCCGTAGTAAAACCATTTGAACGAGGATCCGGGCTGACGTGGCTATTTCCACATCAGGGCCGTTAAAGGTGTTCCTGGGAGGCCAGTGTTTTAGATGTGAAGCAGGCAGGCTCCAGCATGCTGAAACAACTTTCTACCAAGCACCAGTGAAACACTGGTGCAAGTGCATTTCTGTAGCAGGGTATACTAACTGTGTTTGATTATTCTGCACAATCAAAATCCCGGATTTATTTTATTTAGCACTTTTCATACACAAAATGCACCTCAAAATGTAAATCATTAGAAAAACTTCAGGAAAAGAAAAAGTACATTTGTAAAAGAATGTTCCTAGAAAACAAGGCTAGGAAAAAGAGGGGGCGGGGCACTCAATTAGGAATTTTGGAAGGGTTAGGGATCCAATGACGTATCCAATGACGTATCCAATGACGTATCCAATGACGTCCAATGACGTATCAGATTACTACTATGTATTACATGGTCTAAAATCTCATCTATAAAAATCTTAGATTAAAACTTTAGATTAGTCATTAACAGTGTTGGGTGTAACGCATTACAAAGTAACGCGTTAGAGTACTCGGATTACTTTTTTGATGTAACTTTTTAACTTTTTTTGATGTAATCTAACGCGTCAGCTCTGCCATTCAAGTACTCAATTACTTAGTTACTTTTTCAAGAATGTAATCCGAGAGCCAGACAGCAGTCATTCCCAATCCATTAGTGTGTGTGTGTGTGTGTGTGTGTGTGTGTGTGTGTGTGTGTGTGTGTGTGTGTGTGTGAGAAAGTCGTCCTACAAGCTCCGAGCCCGAAAACACACCACCCTCTGTTATTCCTGCTGTTATACCTCTATCTCACCTATGCAGTTTGACTATGTGAGGACCGACGCATGGAAAGATGGAAACCTAATCACCTAAAAAAGTAACGTCCTGCAACACTGGTCGTTAGTGATCCTGAATCGGCTGTATGGATTCACTGACTGGGCTGAACACACATATACACACACACACACACACACACACACACACACACACACAGCATAGATATTGTCCAGATCTTCAGCGTCATCGTGTCCTGACGCTCCCTGTTTCTGATTGTTGTGACGTGATCTTGGGCGTGGCCTGATTCTCCTCCTCGCGCTCTCTTGCTGCTGCTGTTAGAGGAGAAACGGGATCACTGCTTTCCTCGACTTGGGGTAGTCGTCAAATTTCTCGAGGTAGAACCTACAGAACAGTGATGAGAACATCTGTATCAGCACACATCAACACCAAGACTTCATACACTTATTTATACTTTTAAAATAATAATAATAATTGGTGTAATTTAAGCATGAGCAAATGTAAGCATGTAGAATTCAACACCACATGAGGATTTATTCTTATTTATTTATTTATCTAATTGGTGGCTGTTCTTTGCATCACTGTTGCACCTACAGGTGTTCACACTGTTTGCTTACTGACTATTATTTATTGCCTCATTACGTTATTGATTTTGACTTTCAATGGGATTATTATTATTTGCTGAGACATCAAATTTGTTTGTTTGATGGTTTTTCATGCACTTATGCCATTTGTCCAAAATAAAAGTGCATTTGAACAACAAAATAATTAAAAGGCTTTTATTATATAATGTTTTTATTGTATAATGTTAGAATTGTTATTACAAATGGACTCAATCGAGCAAAGAAAACAACTAAGGGGATTCAGTATTACTAGAACTGGTTTAAGAACCGTCCAACACACAATTAAAACCTGGAACTATAGAGTGTCATCAGAAAAAAGGATTAGGTTTGTGCGGGAGCATAAAGGCTGGACTTTGGAGCGATGGGAAAAAGGTCATGAGATTGCGTCTATTCCAGAGTGATGGGCGTGTCAGACTAGCAACATTATGTGGCAATAAAATGAAGTCAGCTAAAGACTTGAATGTACTGAATGATTTTAAGGTTATCCCATCTATGGAGTTTTTCTTTCTCCTGATGGCACGGCTACATTCCAGGACTCAAATTGTTAAAAAGCGGTTGTGAGAGCACGAGGAAATTTTCACACATGGACACGTTTAAAGCCTTTGGGATGTGCTGGAGAAGTTTACAGAGTGCTTTGACTCTCACGTCATCGGTAAAAGATCACAGCCAATAATGATTGCAAATCTGATTAGAAATAAATGTCATGATGTTGAACATGGTAGATGAAACAATGCCATGGCAAATGCATGCCGTACTCATAGCTAAAGGCGATCCAGTGAAATATTAGCGTGTGTGTACAGTAGGGCTGGAAAGATTCCTCGAGTAATTTGATTACGAAAAATGATCTTCTGCCTCGAAGCTTCTTTTAATTAATTGTAAAAGCTTGCGTTATGTTTTTGCGCAATTATTTGTTTGGCGTGACACAGGGCGCTTCCGAATGCAAGCCGCCAGTAAACACCGACGAAGCAGAAGCGCTTACGTCACCCACAAAGCGGAAGGAGACGCAAACCGTTAGCTGTGTATTGATTTGAGGGAGCGTTCTGTTGCAGGATGCAAAATGGAAGGGAGCGATAAAAATATATTATAATTTATTTTAATGTGTGCCTTAGTTTTTTCATACTTAAAGTCATTTAATACCTTTTGTTTGTTTGTTTGTTTTTGCATCTGAGAAAAAGCTTTAAAATAAGAATTTATGGCAAATGCACTTAATTCATCTCCGTCAACTTTAAGCTCTTCCTTGTATTGTGAATAATGACAATGTTTGTTTTTGATTAAATTCTGTATGCATTTAAAACATAAAAGTAGATTTTTCTAAAAAGAAAACCAATTAATCTTTGTTTCTCTTATTTATTTTACATTGCTGTTTAATTAAGTAGAAGTACATTTTATCCAATTACTCGATTAATCGATTAAATTTTTTGGTAGAATACTCGATTAATAAAATATTCGATAGCTACAGCCCTTGTGTACAGCTTCATATCTCACTATTTATTTGTTTGTCTGTTTGTTTATTGTCTTGTTTATTTAATAATTGTGGCTTATTATTATTGCTAATTTGCAAAGCTGAAAAATTGACATTTTTGGGGCGTATAAAATCATCTCTCCAAAACGGCTGAAGTTAGCAACTTTAAATTTTTTAGGGAAGTGAGAGATCGGCCACTTCCATGTTGCATAAACTTCAGAAGTCGCTTCTTTGCCATAGACACATTTTCTGTATTATATGTATAAGATAAAAAAAAATAAAAAAATTATCAGCACCAATACTGTGTTTTGGCCGACAGTATTTCTCAGTTTGATAATAATACACTCTATAAAATTCTGGGTTATTTCGGGGACTTTAAACACATTGTTGGGTTGGGTGATGCTGGGTCAGATGAGATGTAGTGGGTCATTTACAAATGAACATCTGGTTGGGTTATTTTGACCCAACAACTGGTTTATTCTTTATTTCTCCAAATGGCAGCCTGCAAAATGTTTAAAATATTAATGTTATTGTGTCACAAAGTGTAGTTTTAAGAGTTGTTTAAGCGAGAATGTATGTGTGTACAGCTCAAAACATCAATCGGTTATTAAAGATAGCGTCTATTTAAAGAAGTGCCCCAACGATTTCGGAGATTTGAGCTCCAGGCGGTCCTACGGTGCTCCGCGCTCATGTAGCCGCTCAACATAGCCTCATCTTGGCAGGAACTTCTGAAAACTACCGCTGGCTGTGGTGCCTCTAAAGTGGTTAAAACAGCGGATGTATTTAACTTTATGTATTCCTAACAGGTAATCTTTGCTATAATACGGTTGTAGTGTAATACATCGCGGCTGTGAGAAGCTTCCTGTACGCTGCGTTCTATTTGCACTATACCCGGTGTCCCCAAACCCTCGAGTGTGCACTTCCAAGTCAAGTCCGCTCTTTGCGTTCTTGGAATTGAGACACGGCATGAGGAACTTTCTGGATTCTTCACTTCTGAAGCGGGGGGGGCACGAGGCCACTTAAAGCTGGCAGTATTTTATGGTAAGTTTATATGAATTTTTACCTACATTTTAAGTGTTGTAGTTGTGGTAGGAGCTCATTTTCATGTGTATTCGCTTTTCCACCTTTTTAGTCACACTTTGATATGGGGGTGTGAGGAGTTCATGTTTTTATATTGTCGGGTATACTGTATTTTAAGAGAAAAGTGCGTTTGTAGCACACACACACACAAAACTAAATTTACTAAATGTAATCTTAAATGTAATTCCAGGTAAATTACTAGTAATTTTCACTAAAGCTGTGTGTGGAAAGTCTTTTGGTATATTTTATAATATTTAAAAGGTGTCAGAAGAAGCTATTGGGATATATTTAATGACAGTATTAATATGTCTTCTGTTTCTGTCTGTTAAAAAATATATATATAAAAAATATGTTATTTTGACCCAGCAGTTGGTTTATTCTTTGGAGAACTTTCTGGATTCTTTACTTCTGACTGGATCATGCTCGGAGCACTCAGTATTTTATGGTAAGTTAATGTAAGTTTTTACTTTTTATAGTAACTTGTGGTAAGAGCAAGCATATTTTATTGTTTTAAATAAGTACGGTATGGTAATGTGGGATTAATATTTATTTTCCCATTCTGTTTTGTTATTCAAAAAATGAGAAAGCGTCTCATACAAGTCGTAGTTTAAAGCAAGCTTTTTCTTTATCCTTATGAAATATTTATTATAAGTTGTAAATTCACCATTAAATATCCTATTCATCTAGTGTTTGTTGAGAATTTGAAAAGGGGTGAATGTTTCGTATTAATTCCAGATGGAGCGCCGTATCCTGTTAAATAGTGAGGTAAATTAGTCAGAAATATACACAAAATTCATGTTCATGTTATGTATTTTTGTGTATTGATAAGAGAAAAAATGTTTTGCGTTAAATGCATATGTAGCTGTACGTCCTTAACAAAAATGCCCAACGTAAATGTTAGTTATATTGCAACTCATAAGTGTATAATCCATTGGTGGACCAACATGAGGATGACATCTGCAAAATATGGAGATGACTGGAGGATTGTTCCACGTTTTGTTCCTTGGGGATGAGACAAGAGGGACCTGACAGACCTTTTCCATTGTTGGAGGCAATGCTATTGATACAGATTCTTTGGTGAAGGCTGGGTTTTTTTTTTTTTTTTTTGTCATTGATGTTAAGCAGTGTCTTCTCACCTGCGAGTTTCTCCAGCATACTCTAGATCAGATTGATGGACACGAGTATGCATCTGTAAAGTTTTTGAGGACAACAGATTTTCACCACACATTTATTTTTGTTTTTAATGTCATTTTGAAGGAAATGAAATAGTAATAGTTAAATAACTGATAGTTAAAATATTAAGATGGGAAATGTTTGTGTAATGGGAAAACTTCTATATAAAGTGTTTAAACATTGTATTAAATGCAAAAAAATGCAATTCAAATCAGATTTAAAGGGGCCTCTTGTTTGTATTGTTTTGCTGTGTTTATGTTACATTTATTTTATATTTAACAAATGGTCAGCTTGGGATTATATAGTTTTGTCTGACATTTTTGTCAAAATTAAGTTATTCTCATTTTCTCATTCTGTGACAATCTATTTACATTATGAGAGTTGTGTACATTTTGGGTCTTCTTTTTGAAAATAAAAAAATCAAATGGAATGTCTCAACCTAGCCAGAGTGTTAATTTTACTCACTGGTTGGGTCAAATAAAATAACCCAGCATGTTAACATTTAACCAAAACTAGAGTGTCAATTTAACCCACTGGTTGGGTCAGATTAACAACCCAGAATTCTGGGTTAAATGGTACAACCCAGCACTTGGGTCACAACAACCCAGCGCGTGCCTTGTCCAATATTGACCCAGCAGCTGGGTTATGGTTGGGTTGTTTTTTAACCCAGCAGTTTTTAGAGTGTAGTGTTTTCGCCCCTGCATGTGCCCCTCACAGAGACTCACTCCTTTAATGCTCCGGCTGATGAGAATTTGTTGTAACCTGTAAATGCATTTAACTGTCAAACTATTTTATTTTATTTTTGATCTTAACATTATTTTGACCTTTCAAATTACTATCCATTTTGATGATACATTAAACTTGACGCCTTCATGCAGCTATAAATTTATGTGTGTGTGTTTTGAGGGGTGGTTACCCTAAAAGACTTATGAGTCTGATTACACGGTTCATTCTGTCATTCAGTAGTTAATGGCTCAGGCGGGTTCGTGTGTAACTGAGCGCTACCTGTGGTGGTGATAGGCTCGGGGTCCGATGGAGCACATGGTGAAGAAAGCGAAGGAGAACGTGGGTAGAGACCATGTGGCAATGGCGTAACCGCACCACTCTATTATCTCCCCGAGGAAGTTAGCACCGGATACCCACTCGAATATTCCTCCTAAGAACACACATACCGAGGAACATCAACATACCTTCAATATCTTTCAATGTCCCTCAAACTTAAACATTTAATTAATAAGCCCTGTATATGTGTGTGTGGGTTTACCCTCAGGGATTTTATATATGATCTCTCCCGGCTTCCTGAGATTCCTCAGGATGTAATCGCTATGGATGTTTATGGCCATTCCTGAGAAGAACACTAGCAGACCTGCGCACAAGAAGACATTACATATTAAGTTTTTGGATGCTTTTCATTCATGCTTTTGCCTCCGTACACCACCACAACGGATTTAAAATGAAGCAATCGAGATGCAATTGAAGTATGACAGTAAAAAATGTTTGCTTTTAATTCAAGAGCCTTAACAAAAATATTTCCTTAACCATTGATTGGGCGGCACGGTGGTTTAGTGGTCAGCACTGTCGCCTTGCACCTGCAGGGTCTGGGTTTGATTCCTGGCTAAGCTCGATTCCTGTCTCCATGTGCATGGAGTTTGCATGTTCTCCCAGTGCTTGCTGGTTTTCCTCCCACAGTTCAAAGACATGCAGATTAGGCTAATTGGTGTACCTAAATTGCCCATAGTGTGTGAATGAGTGTGTATATGTGTGTGCCCTGTGATGGATTGGCGCCCTGTCCAGGGTGTACCCTGCTTCGTGTCTCGTGCCTACAGTAAGTCTCCTGGGATAGGCTCCAGGACCCTAACGACCCTGAATACAGGATAAAGCGCTATAGACAATGAGTGAGTGAACCATCGAGAGGAATTATTTTAATAAATTCCCTGGTGGTGTCGGCCACCTTCACATCCACCAGCACCTCTTTGGACTGTATTATATAATGAGAGTTTCCATGGAAAGTTTACAAATGCAAATCCAGCCCTTGGAATCAAACTTTTATCTCTATAATCTGTCTTGAAATAACTAAAAAACAGGTCACAACTGTTTATCGGTTAACTATATGGTTAATTTTTTGCCTTTGTAAAGTTTGTTGATGTGAAACATCTCCCACTGATTCCAAGTACTGAATTTAATGGAAATGCTCAGAATGCAGTCCAAAGATGTCCAAATGCCTGTAATACTTGATCCAAGTAATTTGGTTACCCCAATGAATTAAACATCACATATTATAGTTCTTTTTAAACAAGTTTGCATAAGCCTGGCAGCATGGTGGCGGAGCGGTTAGAACCTGCACTTTACACCTCCAGGTTCAATTCCTGTCTCTGGAGTTTGCATGTTCTCCCTGTGCTTGGTTGGTTGCTCCAGTTACTCAGTCCAAGGACGTGCAAATTAGGCTACTTGGTCTTCCCAAATTGCCCGTAGAGTGTGAATGAGCGTGTGCGCGTGTTGTGTGTGTGCCTCACGATGGATTTCCACCCTCCAGGGTGTACCCCGCCTCATACCGTAAGTCTCCTGGGATAGGCTCCAGGCCCCCCCATGATCATGTATACAGGATAAAGCGGTATAGACGATGAGTGAGTGCATAAGCTTTAGAGGGCTTTCAAATGTGTGTTAATGACTACAGACTTCACTTCCCAGTAGGCTGTTGTCACCAACCTGCTTTCTGTTCGGTTCTGTTTGTTTATGTTTTTTCATATTAAATGTCTTTACATCTGCAAATGCACCTCGCCTGCTTCCGCCCACTCCTGACAGCTGCTTCATTTCTTTCTGTTTGATTCCTTTCCTTTCTCATTCAATATCGGTAGCAATACCTGGTCCTGAACAATATTTATTTTAATATAATTTTTTAAATAAAAATCCATTTTATGAAAATAAAAAAGAGAAATCTATTACACATTACAGTACCTGCCTTCAATTAAAATTGTCAGCACAGTTGGCATGTTTACACACACTTAATGTCATTCCATATCGGTAAAAATATAAACCTAGTTAAAACAGGATCAAATTCAAATTTGTTCATGTACTGTACATGACCGTACACAGTAATGAAATGCTTATACGACTGTTTGTGACTGAAAAAAGAAAGAATGGATAGAATAGAAAGATGGAAAAATGAACTAAGAGAATTTTTTTATTTAAAAGTTTGGTATGAATGTACAAATCTACAGTTTACAGGTTTACTGTTAGAATGGAAATATAATTCAAATGTATTCTAAATTCAAGGCAGAATGTGCAATATAAAATTGCGTGAAATAGGAGAGATATGGCATGTTGACGTATGACTAGGCGATGTTGAGTAGAGTCTCATTCAGGTCACGATAGGGAAAATCTGATTTACTTGTTTACGCTCCAGCCAATACAAAAACAAAAAATGGAAAAAGGACCAATAGTAGGCAATGGTGTTTTTCTCATGATCTCATGGAGTCTACAGTATCTAAAAGCTGAAAAGCTACACTGTCCTCACCTCTTGATTTCTTCAAATCCATGACCAAAACTGTGCAACTGTCAAAAACAAAATCTGGACAAAGGTATTTGGCCAATGAGATTGTATCCAAAGACAGTATATATACTTCAATATAGAGTCAGTACCCCTTTTGCATCTATAACAGCTTCCACTCTTCATGAATGGCTGTCCACAAGATTCTGTGGGAATTTGTGCCCATTAATTCTGTAGAGCATTTATAAGGTCAGACACTGATGTTGGATGAGAAGGACCCGGCTTTCAATCTCCGTTCCAGTTCATCCCCAAGGTGCTCGATGGGGTAGAGGTCAGTGCTCTGTGTTAGGGCCAGTCAAGTTCTTCCACACCGCACTCATCAAACCTTCTCTTTATAGTCCTTGTTGGAATAGAGAAGGGCCTTCCCCAAACCTTTCCCAAAAAGTCGAAAGAGTAGCATCGCCCAAGATGTCAGGGTTGCCGTATCTCTTTAACGTATTGCGGAGATTTGGATGCGGGAGTAACTTTTTAAAATTGGGTGGTAGAAAATTTTAATGGGTAACTATAATTAAAGGGTTATTCTAAATGCTTGCGTGTACGTGTCGAATTGTCCAAGCTTAAGGTGCTACTTTAAGCAGTTATAGTGATGAAAGAAGGGTTTGCAAAATAACTGCTAGAGCAACATGTTCCCCTTGGAGGGGAAGTTAACAAGGTGGGGGATCCATGATTTCAAAAGAAAAGGACAGGAAACATCTGTCCAGCAACATATACATTTTGTTTGAACGCAGCGTCTATAAGCAGAGTGAGAGAAGGGGAGATACGCCTATCAGTTAAACTTTTCACATCCTTCAGCAGAAATATTAACAAACCTATAAGGATCAAAACACTGCAAGCAAAAGAGGGTGCGGCTGGCGTTGGCCCTTATCGCCTTCATCATCTAGTTTAGCAATTGAACACTTTGCGATAGCTACAGTATAAGACTGTAAGCAGGAACATAACGTAAGCTCTTAATATACACAGTTGATGTTATTCTGTTTATCTCACGCCACAGAAAAGCTAATCCCGCTTCTTTGGAGTTGATACAAATCATATGATGCTGTTTCAGGATATGCAATTCTATTGTGTTACTTAATGAGAAGCTTCTCAACTCAGAGCAGTAGATGAGCAGCCTGGGAATTCAAACTGTATCAAAATCGCAAACTTCAACTATAAGCCTTTAATGCAGAAAATATTGGAATTTGTCATTAGATGGACGTGTCTACTTGCGGCCTTTATTGGAAGCCCTTAAAACCCAGAACAATTTTAGCTTTTTTTTTTTTTTTTGCATTATTATGTTTTAATAAATGTATATGGGGGTTGTGCAACATAGAGTAACATATCTAACAGAGCAGCAACATATCCTTTTTTTTTTACACAAACTAGGTAATATGAAGAATTTCATTTCATGTTAACCCATTATACAAACAAGACTGAGCAAAAAAAAGTAAATAAATAGCACAAAGAATAGGCAAAGAAATAGCACAGCTGAATATGAACACATGTTTTTATGGTCACTTTTATTTAATTATTTTTGTTTCTACACAATTATATATATATAATTATATATAATTAATGAGTGAGTGTATGCGTGTGTGTCTGTGCCCTGCGATGGATTGGCACCCTGTCCATGGTGTACCCTGCCATGTGCCCGAAGTCTCTGGGATAGGCTCCAGGCCCTCCGTGACCCTGAATACAGGATTAAGCCATATAGATAATGAGTGAGTGAGTATACAGTATGTCAGAAAAGTCAGGGGTTCAGCTATTATTGGCTGTATTTTTAGTTATTTTGAGGGGACAATAAATTTACACTGCTGTACAAACTTTACACTGACGACTTTTCATTGTGTCAGAGTCATTTATGCAGTGTTGTCCTATGAAAAGATATAAATAAATATTTGAAGAGATGTGAGGGGTGTACTGACTTTTGTGACATACTGTATATATATACAGTACAGACCAAAAGTTTGGACACCCCTTCTCATTCAG